>UELX01001704.1:0-39977 GCA_900480035.1 Eupelmus urozonus | reverse complement strand
TAGAAAAAATAATTATCCAGCAACCAGCTTTATTATTATTACTTCATCCGAAAATGCCCTTCAAACTATTTCAGAAAAAATTAATAACTCAGTTTGGTGGAATAATGAAGCATTATTTTTTATTCTTAATGAAATTCTTTCAAACAGTTGTAGATTGGCTAATGAATTTTTTAATGTAATGTGGTCTTTTAGTATCTTATCTGTTATTTACATCTGTCTTGATATAAAAGGGCAAGTACAACTATATACTTTCAATCCTTATTCAACAGATGCACCGAAATTTTGGAAACCAAAGCAAAGTAGTAATAAGTACCGTAAATCATGGACATTATTGGAATATGATATTAAATTTTCAAAAATTATCAACAGTAAGTATATAAATATAAAGATTATTCGTGACAACTAATATTAATAATATTCAATTAAAAAATGAATTTTAATCTTTTTCTTAAAAAAGAAATAAAATGTAATTTTATTTTCATATTTTAAATGATTTTTGTATTAAATTTAATATATAATATTCGGAAATAGATTCTTCGTTCTATGGAAATTTATTTTATGACAAAACAAAAAATTTGAATGGCTACCACTTAAAGGCTAATTTTAAAAAAGCTCCAAACGTTTATGAAACTGATGAAAGTAAACTAGGATGCAATCGATTTAGTGGAGAATGGATTGAAATTTTATGTGCTATTTTGAATAATATTAATGCAACTGTGACGGTGAAACGGATGGATAGCTTTGGATCCGTTACAGATTCTAAAGGTGTAATCTACGATTTATTAACAAAAACAGTGGATTTTTCGATGAATATAGTTTTTATTCGATCCTATTGGAGTGCACAGACATATTTTATTGACACCCAGAGACTTCTAATTGTAACCAGGAAAAATAGATTAACCTATACTGATAAATTTCTATTAGTTTTTAACAAAAATGTTTTGATTACCTTATTAGCATTAAGTTGTGTATCCATTACTTTATTTAAGAATGTTTTACGATTATCAATATCAAGAGCACTATTAGATTTTTTAAGAATGTTTATAAATGTTTCAACTTTATCACAACCGAGACGTAATTTCAGTAGAATTTTTTTAATTACTTTGATTTTTGTTACGTTTTCTATTAGTATGTACGTTCAAAGCCTTTTAAATGCAATTAACACAATGCCAGGATATATTCCTCTTATAGATTCAGACAAAGATCTAATCAAGTCTAATCTTGTAATTTATGGTCAATCAAGTTTTTTTGATATGATATCTTTTAAAGAGGTACGAGAGCGTTTTCAATTATTAGATAATTTTCGTAAATGCCTAGATCGAATAATTATAGGCAATCGTATTGGGTGTATAGTTAGCCAAACTCAGCTGAATGTATATGGCTATCATGACAGTATTCATATAATAAGAGATTATATCACAGAAAGAGGCTTTGTTTATTATTGTGCAGATAACTTTCCTCTTCTCTACAAGTTTAACACGCTTTTGCATACATTGATCGAAAGTGGATTTGTTAAGTATTTTGATAACCGAAAGAGAATTCGTTTAAAATCGTCAAAAGATTATGAATTTGGTGAAATGAAAATTTCTCAAATAAAGCAAATGAGTTTTAGCTTTTATATTTTAATTAATTGTTGGGCCTGGATATTTTTGGTCTTTTTAGTTGAAATTTTTGTTTCGAAACTATTGACACGTTGAAATATTAAAGTTTAGCAAAAGAAGAATAAATGATTGTAATTTTATTTTGTATCAATTTAAAACTATTAATATATATTCAATGTTTATTGAGAAAATACACAGCGTCAAAAAAAGCTTAAAATTAGCGACACTTACTTTTTTTTTTATTCTACTAAGAATGTGTACGTATATCAATATGTTACAATGATCACGGAGAGAGTTTGCACGTATATGCTAGGTAGGGGTAGCGACGTGGGTTTCGCTAGCGAAAGGCGAAGCCGCGGCGGCACATAAGTATTTACACTGCTATTTAATATTTTTACATTAGCTATCATCATTCATTTGTTTTGAAAATATGAATGTGTTTTTTTGAAAAAGGTTTGTAACTCACAAAATGAATAATCAAATACTTTGGAAAAAATCATGATAACGAAAAATATCAATATTTATAATTTATACAGATTTTAATTTATTATGTTTGACTAATTTTTGAATAAAAAGTTAAAAAATGAAAAAATGCGTTTTCTATGACCAACAATTACGCGAGTAAAAAGGCTCGTGGCACAGATCATGAAATTTATAAGTTGCAAAGTAGATAATAAAGTTTAAAATTTTACCTAAAACCACCTCAATTTCCCTACAACATTACATAACAACACAACAAATCGCAAACAAAACAAACGTCCACGTCAGTAATTCTTTTCCTTTTTCTATCCAGCTCAGCGACAGTGCCAACAACGATAAGATGCCTCGATAAGCTAGGCGTCGATCCGCAGGTGTCTCGCTTCGTCGCGCCGATCGGAGCTACGATAAACATGGACGGAATCGCGCTCTACGAGACTATTGGCGCGCTTTTCGTCATGCAAATGCGAGGCCTGGATCTGTCCCTCATCCAAAATATAGCCATTAGGTATATCCGCATAACCAAACTCACTGCGCCCACAAAAATGCGTATAAGTATACCTTATACCTACTCGTCGATCGGTAAACTATAAAAACGACAAAAAGTAATCGCACGATTAATTGAATCGCGTGTTACCGACAAAATTATTTACTATAATTCAAACCGCCGCGCTCGGTATGTTTATATTTATGTTTTAGAAATTAATAGGCCATTTATACAGTCGCGCTTTTCGAAACATCACGCAAGAATCCGGTCTCATACTCGCGCTAAAATCTGATAAACTACCGCGACTCGCACTTTATCTATCGCCCGGATAAAATACGAACGCTCGAATCGTCGGTATATACGTTTATGATAATAGTTTAAAAGACCGGCATGATAAATACGACGATCAGCGAGCCTAGTATATACAGAAAGCTCGTTTACCGGCTCTAATTTTACAACTCGCGGGCGCGCGATCGCCGGTAAAAAGTCTAAGTGTATACACATGTATGAATTACGCAGCCGCTTAAAAATAATTTTCGTATATATAAAGTACCGCGCGGTGCGTTCGAAAATTAATGCTTTTCGCAAAACTGATTTATGCCCTTCCAGCTGCCATTCTTGTATGCACTCCGGCGAATCCGCGTACACTTAAACGGCCGTGCGTTCGAAACTTTGTCTTATACATAGACACCCAGAGAGAGCCGGACACGCAGAGTAGATGCTAACTTCCGCTTCGGACCGTTACACATAACTTTAAGTCTGTGTTTTTCAAAAGCCCGCATATTATACGATGCATCCGTCTTGCGATCCGGGGCTCATACACGCCGCGCGCTCGATTCCATAAAATTTAGCAGCGCGCACGCGCGTTATACATCCATTACGCACACGCCCGGCGGGATATTTTCGAAATCGAAACTCAATTCGGCCGGCTGTTTCCTCGGTGTTTACGCGGCGAGATTAACGGGCAATTACAACGAGTGGAAGAGGTTAATAAGTGGATTTCTCGGTTGCAGCATAACTTGCACATTGTCGTGCATCGGGGCGGCTGGAATGCCGAGCGGAGGCTACCCCATGCTGATCATGGTGCTCAACTCGCTCGGCGTGCCCGCGGAAGACGTGACTCTAATCATCGCCGTGGACAGTTTCGTGTGAGTATATGGGATGGGAGGAAGATGGGGAATAAATAGGGGCGGAGAGTGCGTGC
This sequence comes from Eupelmus urozonus, assembly GCA_900480035.1. Lineage (NCBI taxonomy): Eukaryota > Metazoa > Arthropoda > Insecta > Hymenoptera > Eupelmidae > Eupelmus > Eupelmus urozonus. Next base: position 36,208 of record UELX01001704.1, on the reverse strand, counting down.
AGTGCAAGTGTTGCGAGAGAGGAAGCGTTTTTTTTGGGGGGGAATGGCGAGGGAATTATTTTAATTAAGTTGGACTTTTTGGTTTAGTGGAAAAATTATTGCGTAACTGTATGGAGAATTAGCGTCTGTTCGAGTGTTTTGAAGTAAGGAGTAATTTTGTTTACGGTTAGTTTACACGTTTTGAGAGAAATTTATTGCCGGAAATTAAGATGTCTGAAGGTTTTAGGAAAAAATGAGTGTTTGTTATTGAATAATGATATATTATTTTTTTTTTTCAGGGATCGATTCAGGACTATGGTAAATATTATTGCTGACTGTTTGGGTGCGGATGTTATCAGTGAACTGATTAAGAGGGAGAGGAAAATACATGATCATCAAAGTGGGAAAACTTATGATTCAGTTTATTCACAGAATGAAATTGACTAAACTATGGTTTTATATTTTTTGTAAAAAATTATTAATTTAATTATTCAATTGATTACATTCTTCAAATGTCTTTCAAGACAATATAAATAAAAAAAATTTTTTTAATTTATATTTTTGCTTTACATTACAAAAAAAGTTTTACAATGTATATGGTTGTATTGTATTTACATAAGTTTTCGCATGTATACTATAACATTGAATAGAATTTGTTGTATATACAATTGTTTTTTAGATCATAAGTTGATATAAAATTAATTGTAAAAATTGCTATACTTAAGTTTCTACTAATTAGCTAACAGTATACCCAGTCAATAAATAACCACCACAATCATTCGTAAGAATTTCTGGGTGAGTTCTATCTGGTAAAATTTGATATGCACGCAAGAAGTTTGAAAAAAGTCTAAGATTTATAACATCACTTTGCTGTTTTAATGCTACATAAGTTTCTTGCAATGGTTCTCTATGAGCATGATAAATGACAAATGGTCTAGATGATTTAACAAATGGTAAAAGTGCTTTTACTATATTTAAAGGATGTTCTTTTGTTACTACAACTAAACTATCAGCTTTCCCGGCAGATAAAAGTTCTACAGATCGTTCAATTTCAAGCACCTTTCTGGATTTCTTAATAGCTGGCCCTTCTTCTGGTAAAGTTTCAGCACTTTTTCTTTTTAAATCTTTAGAATTTGCAATATCACAATCATTTTCCTCGCAATCGTCTTTATTACTATCCTGATCTTTATTTAAATTATTTTGATCTTCTGTAGTTACCTTATCTACTTCAACATCCATTTTTTCTAACTTACTAACACTTTCACAGTCAACTTTGTCTTTACTGTAATTCCTAAAAAAATCAAAAATACTGGCAACTGTTAATCTGTCAAAATGCTCCTGCGTGAAGTTCATTGCTCGCAGAATGGGCATTTGAGGCAAATGATCTCCAGAATGGAAATAAATTAAATTTCCAGAGTTACTTGAACCAATTCTAGACAACATTCCTGCAGCAACAAGACCTGAGCTTCCACTGTCATACAATATAAACGTTCCATCAGCTTTTACATCACTATAAGAAAACATCTGAGCTAATGTGTCCATTCTCAATCCGTATATTTTTATTGGATCTTGTCTTAAATAAATCTCTTGCAACAAAGAGAGCGTTGGTTTATGAATTGAAAGAAACTGACAATACTTCTTTTCCTTTTTGCGAATGTATTTCTCTTGTGAATATTCAGTTTTCTCCGAAAAAGATGAATTATTCTCAATGAGGCTACTGACTATTTCTCGGCCAGACTTTCCTGCATCTCGGAGACCCAGAATATCATCTTTTGACAGCTTCTGTGACTTTCCATCATCGTTGATGGACCTGTTGTCATAACCACTTGCTATAGCATCTTTCAGATCTTCCAAAGATTCCTTCTTTTCTGCTACAACCAGACTCGAAGGAGGATTTCTCTTTGATCTTTTATCTCGCTTCTCCTGAGAAGGAAGTATTTTAAACGTAGTCCAAAAAGGTTTTCCAATGATAGCACTCATTTTTATTTCTTCCTTGCCCAGGGCCAATGAGCCAGTCTCAGACACTCTGTAAACTTTTTTAAAATTTAACCTTTGAACTATTACGTGACTTCCCACAGTCACCACTTCCTCTGTTTCAGTTTCCTTCATTTTCAAGCAATTAGAATAACTTTACGACAAAAAAATAATAGGGAATCCGGAAGCGAGAGTCCGGGTTATATTTTCGGAGCACGTTTTAGGTTAGGACGCGTAAACACGTGCGCGACGGCACGCTGCAGACTGGTGTGGGTGCATTGACGATGTATGTAGTGCTGTCATCGTTCGGGCGCTTCTAAGAAAGCTTTTAAAAAATTCTTTTTCCGAATCGCAGCCATAAACGTACTTTATACTATTTAAAATTTTTATTTTCAAAATGTTTCGCGATACTAGCTTTTAATAAATTTTAAATGTGAAAAGCCAGCGCCTATCATAATTATGTGATTTCAAATTTTCTTTATTTTTTTTTTTACATTAGTAGTACTCAGGTAGATATATAAGTTTCTCTACATCTAGAAGCGCTTTTGGCTGGTTTTAGTCAAAAATCGTGTCGTATTTTGGAAAGAAAAATTTTCAGCAATTTTGAATTTTGGTCACTTTGGTACAAACAAATGCAAAGCTGCAACACAAAAACTCTTAAAACAACTACTATCATACATAAAAACATACAAACAAAAATTTAATTAACTTTCCGCATTTTAAATTTTCAACCTCTGACCTCGCCCGGTCAAAGACATCTCGCTGCACGCGCTACCAGGATACGCATTATAAGTAGAATATCCCCGCTCAGCAAGACAGCAATACGCGCGCATACACACTCACCCACTGAGCCACAGCCACAACATAACTTCACCAATTATTTCCCAGCGCGCATTTTCTAATTTTTTTTTTTGCATCCACAACAAACGAATTTCTCCACGTTTCACTAAACTCATTCGAGTTATTGTACACCCCACGCATTTTCATATAATGGCCTTGCGAGCCGCGCTAATTAGCCGGCAACCTCGCTCCGCTTTTCGTGCAACCGCATCTCTCTCTCACTCCTGCGACACTCCTTACACTTTTTTTCTTCATTCGCTTGCGCGTTACGCGCTCTTATAGAAAGCGATCTCTCTGGCACTTTATATATTCAGCGTAAGAATCGTAAAAATTAGTATTGTACGATGGAGCGCGAGAGTCGCTCCGATGGGGAATCTGAATTTCCCCTCGGGTATAAATGTGGAATTTTATATCGCGCGTTTATGTTTAAATGGTATTTGTATTGCCGGGGATGTGGGATTCGAGGTTTTTTTTCGTTGAATCGGCGGTTAATCTTGATGCTCGGTGAGCATTTAGTGAATGATGATGAATGCTTTTTTTTAATGTGAAAATAGAAGCGCTGGAGAAAGTAAGATAATAATATTCAATGTTGATAGCAATTATTTTCTACTTTCGTTTTTCCTCTGGATTTAACTTTTCATTTTTAGCAATAAATGATTTCTAAAATTAAATGCGTATGTTTCAAGACGCTCACATGTACTGTAATCATTGCCTTATTTAACGTCGGTTTCATCTGGTCAGCATTTACAGTAGTATTCCAGAAGTGCATCATTGATCTCCACTACCTTTTTAATACAGCGCACCATCTATATATTTGTAGATCGATTGAGCAAGTACCTAGACTCGCAAGGAGACTTATAAATACCTCGTAACGGTCGTCATGCTTTTGCAATTCAAAAATTCCTATTAAGCTTTTCCAGGTTAAGAGACGTTTTCTGCGAAGTAACATAATAAATATTAAAATCCGCCCCCCCTGGATTTTTAATAAAAATTGCAAATGAACCGGTCATTATAATAACTCTTGGATAGTCACTTTAATAATTCACAATACATTATCATATTATAAATCCCATTAATTAGCATAAACTTATAAAATCAACAGACCAGAAACGCTGCTCCGTCGGCCTTGCGACAAAACAAAATCCTTCGTTCCACGAATAGAAAACAAAGCCGAAAACCCGTTGGGCTTGTAAAAATCGAATCTAGGCACGAATTTATCCTTAGCAAAATGCAGAACCCCAGGAGCGAGAAAAAACGAGGAATGTTATCACAGAGAGACAGAGAAACCTTTCTAAACGGCACGGCCGAGCGGTTGTGTCAATATAATTCTAAGCCTCCGCGGAGGGACGCGTTTCATAACCGGCGCGCGACCTTTGCCAGGCAAAAAATCTACATCTAGACACGCGCGCGGAGGTGTCTCGCTTGCACGAAATTGTCGTGGCGCTTTTGTGTTGGGGGGATTAAGTTTTGATGGTTGGGAGGGGATTATTATAATAATTGGGGATTTGGGGACTAGTTGGGGGATTTTGTAATGTTTGGATTTTTTTTTAAATGTTTGACTTTTGATGAGAGAATGGAAATAGAATTTACACGGAAAAACAATGCAGAATGAATTGTAAAATTATTTGAGGTTTGCCTTCGAGAAACTACGGAAATCGTTGGGATAAATATCGTTCTCGTACTAAACTGTGTTTTATTTGTGCTATCATTTAAAATTTATGTCCCGTAGCTCTTTAAGATACTGTTAATAATGTCTTTAATTGTGGAAATCTCAATTTGTGATATTTATGTAGTTTATAAATTAAAGTATTTTTTCTTTTTAACGCGGTGCGAAAGATACAGGACTATACATATAGTAAAATTATTTAAACTTTTATAAATATTTTCTTTGAACTTCTTGAAATTCTTTAGAAGTTATTCCTCTCTTCAAACACATGCAACAAACACTTTTTTACACCCGTGGACCACTCCTCTTTCTACATGCAAGCGTTGCAGTGGTCTTTTTACGTTCCTTTCTTAATCTTTCTTGCACATTCTTATACTCATTTTTTCGTCTTCCTCATCATCGCTCGTTTTCTTTTTAAAGCCATATTTTAATATTCTTTTAACTCTTTCATCGTATTACTTTTAAAGCATTAATGATTTTTTATAAATTTTTCAAACGCAGTATTTTATTTTTAAATATACATACTATTTTGAACATCGATGTTTTGGATTTTCCTATTTATTTACTTAGCAATGGAAAAAAATTTTAAAACTAGATTTTATAAAAAGCAAACAAAATGAACAAACAATTCCAACTTAGCAATAATTATTCATTAGATATATAAATTAACCAAAAAAACGCAGCTTTCCCATGTTTTGAACAGAAAATTACTTAGGGTGAGAATCGACTGTTTCCGGAGGCAAATTTGAGATAGAAGGGAATGCTTTTCTTTAATTAATTACAACCTTTATACTTAACTATAATCTATATGATAATACGATGGCAGCCTATGTCACATTCTTAAAGAGATCGACGAGTCTATAATTAAGTAGAAAAAGAAGAATACTACCAATCAAGAAAACACGTGTGAAAAGTCGCTTATTTTTAGCATCGTTAGAAAAAAATAAATATATATATTCTTATTTCCACTTCTAAAACATGGTAATGGTGCAATCTTTATAATTACTATTAACGGAATAGTGCAATTTATGTTTGTGTGAAAAAGTAATATAAAAAGTTTTAAAATAAATAGTGTTTTTTATTAAAACTTGAATAATTTTATTTACTGCCCATCTTAGATCTTTAAATTAGCATAATTCATAAGTGGGTCGTAGCAGAAAATAATTATTTAATCGTATTTTTCGTTTTCTTAAAAATTATTGTATTAAAAAATTTTAAAAAGTTTTTAATTTTCACAAAGTACTACGAATGAAAGAAGAAAATTCATTATGAATTTCTGACTTCAAGCCGACTAGTAAAATAAATAGCCAAAATAGCTATGCACAACCGCACATCTCCCATGCACATCTCGCCTCGTCCGAAAAACAAAAAACGTAAGTGAATTCTCGCTGAGCGCATCCAGCCCTTATCTCTCCCCATCATCCATTTAAATCTCAATTTTTCCCCGTCCCCATAAACCCGATCATCTTCATTCTCCTTACACGCCAGTCGCGTATATACACATTATACCCCTATGCTCCGCGCGTCTCCCAGTCCATACATCTCCGTCTCTCTCTCTCTCTCTCTCCCTCCCTCCCGAGCGCATAAGGCCCATCTACCCCCACTCCGCTCGGGGCCCGCTCGCTTCCCCCTCCACCTCCCGTGCGCGATCTCGCTCCCTCAGACGTGGAGGCGCTCTCCGCGCTAGCTGCGTGCGCGCGAGAAAGAGAAGGATGTACTTATACCCTGCGCGACAAGGCCATGCAGTCCCTAGGGACACGTAAAAAGACAGAGAGGGAATCGCGCGCGCGCGCACTCGGTCTTCCTCTCTCTCTCTCTCTCGCGTTTTCCTGGGGAGATGCGCGAGCGAGATAGCGAGCGGCTGGAAGAATGCGCTGCGAGGGGACATTGTTGTGCGCGCTCGCCGAGAGAGCGAGAGAGAGAGAAAGTTCCAGAGGAGCCGTATACTCGCCACAGAGAGAGAGAGAGAGACTGCGCGCGGTAAAAGAGAGCAACAGGTATACACAGGCGGACAACAGGTGGGAGAAGGACGGCGCATCGCGCGAGCGCACGCGAGGGAGTAGTAGGGAAAGGCTCGCTCGCCGAGCGAGAGACTCCAATGCGTGGAGGTGCGTCAATCGCGACTCTCTCTCTCTCTCTCACTCCGAGGATATCGCCGTTATGGCGGGCCGCGCTACGCAGCAGTCCAGTAGACCGCGCGCTAACTCCCTCCCAGCCTTCTCTCTCGTTCTCTCTCAGTCACAAAACGCCGCTGCCGCAGCCGCCTCGCCCAGCCGCGGCTCTCAGTCTACGCAGTGAACGCCTGCCGAGCAGAAGAGCGCGCCAGTGCGCTTTCTCTCTCTCTCTATCTCTCGCTCCGCGCGCGGACATTTTGGAGCACGCGCGTTCTCCAGCGTAATATAGAGAAAACACAGTGGCGCGCGGGCGCCAGGAGACGAGTGCGTGTCGTCGTATGTGCTTGGGCATATATACATACGGGAGCCAACACGGAAGCCTGCCTCCTTAGCCATCAGGTTACGCATCGCGGAGCTCCCCAGCGGACGACGGGAGAGTATAGCTGCGCGCAGTGCCGCCACTATATTTGCGTAGTCGTTGCCCCCTTGCGCGCGATACAGGAACAGCGCTAGCCGGCCAAAATGTGACCGTTGCCTCCCAGCGAGTTTTCCTGTGAGCGCCAACGTGGAGCACTCCTGGGATCCCCACGCTTTTTTCATGGTAAGTCTGCAAAGTTATGCGTGTGTGAGACTGGATACCGAAGGGCAGCGCGAGCGCGCGCGCTGTTTACCGTAAGCTTTTACGGCGCTGCGCTGATTTTTACCCGAGCCCTGCGCGCACGCCAGTGGAAATATATATACTTATGGACTCTCTCTCTGTCTCTCTCGGCGAGAGAGAGAGCCGTTTTTGCGCGAGAGAGCGCTGGACTTGAACTTGGCTCTCGAGGATCCCTGGTGTGTCCTCGCGCAGGATTCAAGAGCTGCACACATGTATAGGCGAGGTATGGCGAAGGTGGATACGCGCGTGTGTGTGTACACATGGCGTGGATGTAGCGCTGCGTTTATGGAGCTGCTATTGTTGGCTTTACGACGTGGGGGACACGGGGAAATCGCGTTTTCATTTTTTTTTCCTTGATGGACAATGCCGATTTAATTAAGAGTCTGATGTGGGGGGAATGGAAGGCGCGATGCTAAAGGATGTTGTTGTGGCCAACGTGATGTCACGGCGGAGCGTGAATATTTTTGCATTCTGACGTCATGCTGGTATATAGCGAGATTTCCATGTGATGAATTTTCTTTTCCGGGAGATGGATACATTTATGCGGGCTGTTTTGTCGAGGTTGTTTACATTGCTGGAATGTCTAATTACAAAATTCATTTCTATCTTTTTGCATATTTTATTTAGTTACGTTGTCCGGGTTAGAAAAATCGTTATTAAAGTAGCTTACCGCGCGTACTTAATAACCTATATACTTGATGTTTTGCCTGAATGCTATTTCACGAAGTCGATTTGTATACTCGCCAGCTACTCGCCTTCACCATGAGAACTCGTACCGGTTAATGTATGCAGTTTTTCATCGGCATGGGAAAAAATGATAGTAATAGCTTATAAAGTAGGTTAAGAGTTTAAGACCGATACCAGGAACGATATTTCTGAATGCGTTATGGCTGACGGAAGATAAATAACGATTTTTAAATCAAGTTAAACGTACAATAATTAACGTAAAGTACTCCATACAATGAACTTTATTTAAATCAATACGACAAAAATTTAATAAACAAAGTCTTTGACGAAACACCAAAATCAATACCGATCTTTAAAAATGGTCGCTGAAACGAAGGACGAAAAAAAATCGGCGAAATTACTTTATTGCGGAAATCGAAGGTACCGTTTTCCGTGTCCGGGGATTCACAGCAAAATCGCCGGTTGTACAGACAAAGGAGGAAATCGATTGTTTACAAACGATTTTCAAATAATGCCTCGTAATTGGCCGCAGTCTGCCCGGTTAGCCAATAGCTCTTTACAGTAAGCTCTTTCATAAAAAAAAAACCTAAGCTCGGAAAAAAACTACACTCGCCGATCGCTTCTTTACAAACGCGAGAAAATGGCGAGATATCGGACCGAAAGGAACGAATAAAAGTGCAGTTAGGAAAATTCTTTTACGAGATATATCGACCGGCCTCCGCGAGGATCATGAATACGTTAAACTTTACAGTTGCGCTGGGGAAATAATTGTACAAGTGTGAACGATCGTAATTGCAGCGGCCATAACTGGGGCTCGCTCGGGCGGAACGAAAATTTAATCAGGCTCGGAAATCTGCTTTTTTTATATAGAATATACAAAGGTGGTCTGGCGCGGTAAAAATAGTTTACATTGGATATAAATAGCAAGTAATGCAAGCTGTTTTTACGGTGTAAGGGGAATTCGCTATCGGGAGAAATCTTCTTCACTTCGTGAAACCGTGAAAGTAAACAGTAGGAGAGCAGCTGAGTCAGTCATTGTTATTTTTGTCTTGGCTTGAGTATGATTATCCTTCTCCTTGTAGACTGAAAAAATTCGCTGCATCTTGCAATTTTGCTTGCCGAGCCTTGGATCGTGCAACGCGAGTCTGTTCAGAACATGCTTAGAGAGATTTTTTATTTTTAATTTTCATGAATTATATTTATTTTCAAGCTACGTTTAATAAAATTATTTAAAATATTATTTGAAAAAAATGTCAAACTAAGGCATCACTTTATTAATCATCACCTATTTAAAAAAAAAATCTTTAACAAAGTAGACGAAATAAATCACCAAAGAATGTTTCCCATACAAAATCACTGCAAGCAGAAACCGATCCCCTCCACTAAAAAGTTTCCGCGAATCAATCTCCTTCCCCAGAAAATGAAGCAATTCCAAATATTGAGAAATTGCAGCCGCCTTTAAATACCTTTCTTCGTTTCACGCGCGATATTTCGGCATCTCTCGCTTTGAAGTTCTCCCCGTCTCTCGACCTAAGGTGTCTCTGTGTGCTCAAGATAAGTAGAGTCAAACGCGCGGGAAATGCAGCCTACTCTTTTTTTTCCCCCAGCCGAGACTTTTTAGCTCGGACGAGCGAGAAAAAGGGCGATACTTCCTTTTTTGTCGCAATTAAGCCGAGATGTATATACGGGGTAATCCATATTTTCTCAACCGATTTTCATGTTCGCATTATTTTTGTTTTGGACGAGTTTTGATGTAAAGTGTTACGATCACAATTGGCCTGGTATACATCGAGGATGCGTTTTGCGAATGAGCTCGATCATCCATTAAGCGGGAGCGTAAAAGGATAATTAAGAAGGAAGATGGAGGCGGACTCGCAGCTAACTGTAAAGCGTATCGGAATTCATATTTTTCACGGCCGACAAAAAATACCGGGGGTATTTATATAGATCGGAGCTTGGAGAAAAAAAGCTTTTACTGCGCGCTAAGCCCGTTACCCTGTGACTTTGAAGTATTTAGAGCCATCGCCGCTAAGACTGCTAGATGCTCATTTTGATAATTAAGTTTTTACGCGCGTTTTCGAAGTAGCGAGAACGCGAACGTTCTTGTAAATGAAATTTGAATACGGGTTCGTGTTGCGGTGAGGATTTGTGAACAGAGCTTCATAAGGTTTATTCACGAAAATAGAGAAAAAGCCTTCGGCATGCCAATGGGCTCGCCCAGTGAATCATCTGCATAATTTAGTCATGATTTTTTTTTTTTTTTTGAAAAACGTCATTCGAGTTCCGATTGTCAAGACGTGTGAGCGAATGTTTTTCTTAGAAGCGATTGCGTTTCTTGCGGCTGTATCTTTACAAAACAATAAAACAATAGAGATATGTAATAATAAGTGATTTATGATATTAATATATTAATATATAATTTTTGATAATACATACTTCATTATTTATTATTAATAATATATATAGTTTTATACTACTGAATAAACTATTGTACATACATATTAAGAATAATTTTGTTCTCTGGAACTTTTTGAAATTACGCATTGTTATTGAATATTTCCGATATTTTAAGTAATCCTGCTTGAGGATTTTTATAAAATATTTTAAACGATATTGCCATCAATCATTACCTCAATTTGAGTATCTGATTTGAGAACTACGTCTATTTCAATATGCTTAGTTGATTTTTTTCTCAATGCATGAACATAATTTTTTATTAAAAATAGAAAGCGAAAGTTAAAGAAAAGAAAGGAAGATATCATGTAATATAATTAGACATAACCATAGTAGAAAATTGAATAAAAAATTTACTGCTATAAAAAAATAATTTCATTTAATACCAAGAAATTATCATTACCTCCTTATTGCATAATACTTGAAATAAAACATGATTAAAAATAAAAAGTAAATTAATAAAAATAATTATTTTAAGTACATATTCTTTTAATTCTAAGTAGTCATTCTAAAAATACTCAGCATCCTTGCGAGCAGACATTAAACAATGTCTGATTGTAAAAAACCATTTTACTTATTCATGCGATAAACTTGACACAATCTTTTTCTCTTCATGACGCTTATGCAAAATCTCCTTAGTAAAATACTAATCCGGCTCGATAAACAGAACTAATACTTTATCTTTTTATTGCATACAGAAATATGCAAACACACGTAAGAATCTATTTTCTTGAAATTTTTTAATTTATCAGTAAAGTTTACCGGATTAAGAGAAAAAATACCAACAATGGAATTATAATCTTTCAAAAAATTCATTTCAATACAAAATAGGCAAAACAAAAAAATGCACTTCCACTAACAACATTTAAAAAATTACGAAAACCACCGGAACCTCACGCGACACGAGCGCAACAACGAGCACTTCCGAATTCACCGGAAGCTTCTATACCCGCCATCATCATCAGCGCATAAAATATATACTTTCTCGTCCCGAGCTCATCCCGCTTCATAATCAAGCCGACTTTCACGCGAGCTAAATTAAATCAGCGAAAGGCTATCGCATAAAAAATGTCACTCGTGAAAAAAATCTAATTAAACACGTTTAAACGGTATATAGACTAAAATAAAAAGATTCGCCGATTAGGAATGGATTGCGTAGCGCGCGTTTGTGTAACGCGGAATCGAGACTATGCATATTCAGGAGAGCGCGTGGATGGAATTCGGACACCGTAAACGCATCTCTTAGAGCGCGCCGAGCCTGAGGAATGCATAAATGTATATGGATGGTTCCGCGTTTGCTCGATGGTATTGACGGTTAGAGAAGGACTGCGTTTTGATATTTTTTAGGGTTGATGCTGAGGCGGTGTTTTTAACGTTTGATTTTAAATGCCATTTAAGGGTATCAATTTCAAAGGTTTAATATTTATAGAGAAAATTATAATAAATAGTAATTTATAATTTATTGATTAACCGAATGAATAATTCAGAATACATTAAACCGATCCGTCATTCAATACTATTTAAATTTAAAAAAAAAAAACAGCCTCTAAAATATACAAAATCCAAATAAAGCACCATATCAGAGCACCTCCACAACAAATCCGAAAAAATCCGCAACAATCCGGCTACCACAATTTTCCGGTATTTCCAATTATCTTTTCCTGAATCAGCGGATACACACAAGCCAACCTCTCCTCTACCATACCTACCTCTCTCTGCGTAAGGTCACTCGCGTAGTAGCCGCGCACATAACTGATCCTCTCCCGCTCTCTCGGATATATATTCCCGATATAAATGCAGCTCCGTTCTCTCTTTCTCGCTCTATGAATGTGTATTAGAGCATTCCGCTGCGCGAGCTCGTTCGCCTGTGACTGCGGACTTTTGTCTCTGAAAACAGGGCCTCTGTATCCTCTGCCGTTTTTTTTTGCAACCGAGAGATCCGGGCGGTCCGCGGGTTGTACGGATAGACAATGCTATTGAATTTGAATTTCCGCGTGTAAGTTATTCCGCTTAGGCGCGCGCTTAAACTTTCGGATGCGTATCCGTGTGGTTATATAGGGTTATTTTTAGATTGTTTTTTTTTTTTTTTTTTCGTTTGGATTGTTTGTGAGTTTTTTTGTAGGGATCGTTTATGAGTTGGTGTGATGTTTGAGTGGAAAATTTGTGTTGTAAGGTAAATCTTGGGGTTATGGTTGTTACGTCTATTTAATGTTACCGTTAGTTTCGTGCATACTTCGAATATCGAACTTGGCTTCGCACAGCCGAGACGGAGGAATAATCTTAAATTATAAGCGCTGCGTTACATGATAACAAGCTACAAACATAACAGAATTTTGCAGTGATTTTCTGTATAATACGCGAACGCAGCGTGAGCTATACATGCCGTAATTATTTAAGCATACATTATATTCGCTATAAATTTTAATACGGAATAATAAATAAATTTCAAACATTTTTAATATGCCGAATTCAGGAAACGGCCGATTTTCGTTACCCAACAAAATTGAGCTTCTAATTTGAAGTAGCTATTTATAATCAATCACAAAATTGATACAATTTATCAAACACCACTTTTACCATTCCGAAAATAAATAGCTACACATGCCTCTCTCCCTCTTCAAACTAACATTTCGCTTATACAAAATACCCTCCGCATACTTTCCTACAAAACTTCTCTCCTACACACACACACTCATAAAAACGCATCGCTATACGGCGGGTCACGCGCCATGCAAATGGCCGAGGCGTGCCCGCGTGTATATGCAAAACCGGATCCCCCGGCTTTATCTCCTCGGCGCGCGGATTTGCGGAAACAATCGGCAGCCCTCCCCTACATATACACTCATTGAATACCCAACTTTTTTTTTTTCCTCCTCTCCACTATATACAAGATTTTACAACGAACGAAACACGAAAATGATGAAGTGTATCGCACAGGCTATATACTTTATTTATAACGTGACGGAGACACTCGTTTTGTCGAGGTGTCTGGTTCCTGTCCCATTTAGTTGGCTCGACTGTTTGTCGGACGCGCTTCGTTAATGCGCTAATTCCAATATAAATGCGCATAAATTTCATTAGGGGCAGGTGGCCACACGCGGATCATGCCGCTGTCCTGTTTGTTTTTCCAAGCTCCGATGATTTTCGGACGGCTTTGGAATATTGTGCGATTTATGCGCAGCTTTGTCAGTTTTGCTCTGGTTCGGGTGGGTTTTTTTTTTATTCTGACGTAGCTGTCCTTTTGTATACGGTGCAAGTCTCAGTCTAGTTCGCGCGTTAATTTATTCTTTTGAAGCGAGCGTTATAAAAGTCGACGCTTCTCAGTCTATTTCAGATCGGCGACGCAGCTTTTCGGGAAATTCGAAGATTGAAGAGCGCGCACGAAATTAGTCGCTAATATAGTCAGGAATCGTTTAGAAAGCCTCCGTTAATTTTCCATTCTAGAAAATTATTTTTCGCATCGCTGCATTTTCAACACACTCGATAGAGCCTGTATTTACACAAAACAATTTTTACCGCAGGTGACCACCGACGTCGCAGAAAGTAAGAGCGCTAATTAATGAATTTCTAAAAAAATTAATCACCTCTAAACCAACTCGCGTTTATCAACTCGCGGCTAATTACGCAATGATTTTTAATTAGCGTATTAATAAATTTTCGCGCGCCTAACGGGCGTATCGGCCGCGCGGATCTTCAATTAAGTTCTAAATTGAGTTAGCTCACGTGCGAGAAAGCCAGTCCACTATCTTCGCCGCTGCTGGCCTAGCGGTGCTCCAATGATTCTGCAACTCGTGTGTCAATGCTCGTAGTGATTTATTTGCGCGATTCCCAAGGCGTTTAAAGTAGCCTCGGACGAATGGATCTATTCAAATTGACGAGGGTTTATGCGTCGATGAGAACTAATTCCTTGATTTTTCAGCGCTTTGGTATTCAAGAAATTGACGTTTGTATGCTTTTTTTTTTGAAGATGGTTTGAATGGAGGAAATATGGAGGATTCGCGTTTGTACGGTTTGATTAGCGGGAGTTTTCACTTTTATCGCGGGGTTTCACCTGCTTTCAGTATGATTTGCAGCTTCTCTCGTTGAGGCGACGTGGATGGTTACGCGGAACACGCGGAAATTAATTCCGGGAAGATACTTGACCGTCTGCGAATCGCCTTGATGAATCAATTTTCTATTGGATGGGTTTGAGCGCCTGGTTTGATGCTAATGGGTTAAGGAACGGTTGTGAGTTTTATTTAATTATGGAGGTAGATTGCGAGACCGTTAATGGGAGAAAATGTTAATTATTTTTTGAGAAAATAATTTCTTGATTGCTGGGTATCGAAATATGCGCATGGGTGAAATGAAAATGTTGGAATTCTATAATTTTGACTGTTATTGCGTCGTAAATATTTATAAAATTGCGATAATTAGGTTTTTGCGTAAGCAATATTCAGAAAGTTAATTCAGTAGTCGCAGTTTATATAAAGGCAATATTTGACCAAATATTTGCCAATTAAATTAAACACTGCCATATTTTTAAAAATCCTTTCATTTTTCGAGAGTATTTTTCGAAAGTTATCAAAGCGCATTATTTAAAAATATATCAAGTTCACAAAAACATTAGCAGCAACCTCTCACCAACTTTCTCAACCACCTTTCTTAAAAAATAAGCAACGCTGTAACAATTTATTACCATAAAACAATATTTTTTCCCCATTCTCAAAAAAAGCCTTAGCTGCAAAATCCAACTTCGCACCATCCCTAAAAAGCTCCATTTTCCCCATAAACCAAAGTGCCCCAAAGTCTTAAAATCCCTTACCTTATCTCCCCTCGTCTCCTTCAAACCCACTCTCCCATCGCTCGGCACTCAAAACCCCCCAAAAAAAACCTCGCCACAGCAGCTCCGTAACAAAGGCTCCCAACAAAAGCCAGCACCACCTCCCCCTTAAAGCCATATCTCGTCCTATATTCACTCTCTCTCTCAATGCCGAATAATAAAGAAAAAAAGTCTCGGCGACGTTTACGAGGCGAGTGACGAGAAAGAGTAGCTCTCGCGTCGATATGCATTCATAATTCATACTTACCAACCTTCTCTCTCTCTCTCTCTTTGCCCATATAGGTTTTATGCCTGCGCACGGCGGCGGTTAAAGCGGCGTATAATTAAGGTGCAAAAGGGCGACAGGATGACGACGACGAGGTTGCAGCGGCCTCGGGCGAGGTGCTGCGCTGGACGCAGCCTGCCTGAAGACGGCTTCAGCAGAGCCGCCTGTCTGATGCTTCTGCTCTTTGGCCTTGGACTCAGAGAGGTAAGAGAGCTTTTATGCCTATGGGGGATTTTTATGCCTCAGGTTGAGGATGGAAGAGCGTTGGGAGGGATTCTTTTGTTTTGAAGGACGGGATTCGCCGGGGCTCTGGGTTTTACGAGCTTTTTGAGGTACAGTTATTGGACGCGCCAAGGACGCGAGGGCCTGCGCGAGGAGTGTTTTTGTAGATGGCTGTTTTTTGCGGCTATCCGTTATAATTGACGGGATATGGTGGCAACAAGGTTTCTAGGGTTTTTTGAGGGGAGATGTCAGGGTGGATTGAGTTATTGGGGGATTTGCATGTTTGTTTGGTTTTATAGGGAGTTTTATTGATTAGTGATATCCAATGTTTTTATTTTTTCGGGATATTTGTTTAATAGTTTTGATTTTGTTAATAGGCTACGTAAAGATTTTATGTTAAATCAATTTATATTAGGGCTATTACAAAGCTTCGAAGATCTTATACTTTGATGTTCAAAGTGTCGAATATTCGAATTTTCAAATCTTCAAATTATATTAACAATGAAATCAGCAAAAATAATATATTATAACAAATTAAATTAAATAATTTCTTGTGACTAAAAAAATTTTAATTATTAAAGCTTCGAAGCTTTGAAGCTTAAAAACTAGGAATTTTGAAGGTTACTTCAAATCTCCGAAAATTTCAAAGTTTTGTCGATTTGAAAATTCGAAAATTTAGGAGCTCTAATTTATGTTATAATGTAAATAAAAGACAAAATTTGTAATAACACAATTTAATAACTATCAACTTAAAAAAATTACAATCCTCAGTACACTTAATCCAGCATAAAACAACCATCAAAACACATCTTTATCAATTCATACACTTTCCCAACACTCTTCACACAAATCCCAAATCAATCTCTCAAATAAAATCCCATAAATCATCCTCAACAAACCCAAACACCCCGCCACTTAACCAAACCACATACAAACCAACACCAACAAAAAAAAAAAAAAAAAACGAACCATCACAACCCGTCCATTAACGCGTCCTACCGGACAATCAAGCCTCGCTTCAATCCACATACCCCACAAGCATGAATCGGCATCCTATACACACTTCAAGCAACTCGCTGCACTCTAATAAGAAGAACCTAACGGGCCGCGCGTCTAACTCGGCTCGCGCGCGCGTTGCATCAAACAAAAACAGAGCAGCACGTACCGATCTTTCTTATATACATAACATACCAGCGCGTATACACCCAGATTAACAGCTCGCGATTACGCCTAATTCGATCGGACAATTCTATTAGCTCGCGGGTATATAGAGTGGGTATGTGGCTCTCGAGTGCGTCGGTACACTTTCGAGTGAGAAATCGAATATGAGAGATGAAGCGGATATACCGGTTCCTTAACTGTGCTTATGATAATCGGGGCTGGGAAAATTTATGGGGGCTCGTTGTTTTACCATTTTCCTATTGAGCGAGCTGATTTGGTGTCTTGTGCGTTGGATTGAATCGTATGTATCTGGAGCAAGTGCGATCGTTGGGGTTTTTTAAAGGTTTTACGGATCGTTAAGGTGGCTCGTTGATGGATCGTGAGAAGGAGAGTTTAGTTCGATGGTAGCGAGTCTCTAAATTAGTGCACGGATTTAATTTTGTCTAATTAAGTTTATTTTTAAAATACTATGCATTATAGGTTCTATTAAGCGTTCTTCAAACATTCACCCACCTTTCTATCATTTTGCTTAACACACCCAACCGAACACAAAACTTGACCGCTCGAATCCGAGTGTTTCTCGGTACTAAACCTACTAAAGCACTAAAACCACGTCGTTACCTTTTTTCTACCTTTAATATTTACACGCCTGTCAGAGCTAGCTGCGGCTATCAAACGCGATCTAATTCACAGTTAAGCCGGCGCTCCGATTTTGTAACGCCAGAGCAGAAGGTAGTAAGCGCGTTTAAAAATGAGCCGGCGCGAGATTGCAGACAATTTAGCCGGCGCGGAGGAGATATGACAAACGAAAATTGCACGCTATTACATTAATAATCGCAAAAAGCGGGCATAAAGAAGAAGAAGCCGGGGATTCGAAGGTGAAAAACCGTTTTAGGCGGCGCGCTCGTACCACTTGGCCGACATTTCTTTAAGGGGGGGTCGTAAAAAAGAGACGACCTTAACTGTCGGTTAATGACTGGGTTGGAAGGCTGGCGTTAGGCTGATGCGCCCGGGGTGAATTAGCCTGCGCGCGACGGTGTAATTTTTGGATTTGGGAAATTTGAAAATGTGTGTTTACACGCGGTGTTTGCGCGGCTTGCGTTAGGATTGCCGGCGTGTAGAAAGCTTTGTGTGGGTATAAGCGAGATTGCCGAGTGATGTTATTTTGTAATTTCAGCGCTATAAAGTCGAGGTGTTTTTTTTGCGCTGGTATAAAGACGGTGTAAACGTTGGCTATAAAGTTTTTTAGTGAGCCGCGGCCTTTAACATGTTTGGCTCGCATTGATTTTACTCCAATCTGTATAAAATAGCCATTAAAACCGACTTTCAAAAAATCAACCTATAAAATCGCTACAATTAATATTTCTATTAAAAAAGAAAAAAACATTCTCACAGCATCATCTATTTCACGTCAAATCAAACCTATCCAACATCCCATCAACAACACAAAACTCCATATACCGTCCTCTTAACACCTTAACCCAAATTCCCAACCAAAAAAAAACAACATCTCCGCACAAAACCGTCCGCCAAACCAACTCCTCGCATACAAAACAGTCCCACCTCACTACCACATTAAAAACAAGACGCGCATCCACACCTCGTGACACCAATCCCCCAAATATCTTCAATTATACGACGACAGCACTCGCATAATATCGAGGCGCTCGGCTCCTTTTTAAGTCCGCGGATCGCGAGCTGCACCCACGCGGCGCCGATATAATTATTACGCGCGCTCTCGCAGTTTCGTAAGCCAGCCAGCTACACAGCCGGAGCTCGCCTACGTGATCGAGCAATAGAACAAGGCTGCATGCTCCTTTTTCTGCGGATGAGACGTTTGCCTTGGAGCTTGGCTCTTTTGTTTCACCGAGCTTTTTGCGAGTTTCGAAAAATCCGGGGGTGGTTTAATGCAGGGCTGCTGTAAAGATAAAGGAAGTTTATGGTGAATGTAAATTTCGCGCGGGTTTATAGAGTGAATTTGCATTCTTTGTCTCATACTGTCTGGGGCACTCGCCTTTTTCAATCGGGATTTTCCTCGAGCTGTAATTTATGATATACCGAAACTTAAGGCTCGTATATAATTCCATAACGACGTTATTCAGCGCGACTTTGTCCGAGCTTTACGGCGGAGTGTATTTTTAGCTTTAGCGCGGGGGCTATTATTCAAAACAATCGCTTCGTTACAATCGCAGAATTCACGGCTGTGTGTGCGTGGAAAAAACAAAGCTCGCGCGCTCGGCTAATTTTCGAGAGCTCACGTGTGAGCGTGCCGCTAATGGAAAACTGGCCGCTTACATAAGCACGCCAGCTACAGTTTTTACAATTTCCTCGAATCTCGCCGCTACGTACGCCAAGGAGAACGTCGGAGAAATTAATCGAGTTTTTTTTTATAAGCGTGAGTCTAGCTAATCTCGGATGTTACTACTTATTACGCGCTGGCTTGCTTTGAGTATATAGCGTCCTGAAGTAAAAACTCGCGTTAATCCGAAGGAGCGAGAAGAGTATAACTCATCATACGAATATGTACACACCCATCAGCAAAAAAACTAATTACAACAATTCAATATCCGATCCAGCTCATCGCCAATAATCCGCTTTAGAATCTCAGAGCCTCAGCACACACGCAGTTTCTTCATTCTAGTCTCCAGCTCTTACGCAAGCCTTCTAAAATCATAAAATCAAGCACTGCAAAAAGAAAAGCCTACCAAGCCGTTTATCTCAACGACAAAGGCAGCTCCATTGTCCTGCTCGAATTTGTCCCGGGCAGGGCGATTTATGCGGCATTCCGCGCTGCCGCCATATAATATCTCCGGCTCTCTGAAATCGAAAGTATATTCCGAGCGTAGGCCGGTTGCGTGTGCGTGTCGAAGATTGCGCGGAGAGGTAGGCTGGACAAGTCTGGATTGTCGCTGTGTGTGTGTTATGTACAAACGAGAGATTGAGTTTCGAGCGCGGATTGTTTTATGGGAGAGTAGATTTCAGGGGAGAGCTGGGATTTATTGGTGGTGTGGTTTTGCGCTAAGTGGGAAATTGAGAGGGATGGTTGATGGGTGCTGATTGTGGGGATTTTTAGAGGTGCTTTTGTTTGAGAGTCGCTGTGTTTTTGAGGAGGTTGACATTTTTGGGACGTGGATTTCTTTTTAATTTGTATGATGGTTTGTTAGGTGGAAATTTTATAGTGTGGAGTAGCTTATGAGACTTGTGACAAAAGTATTTGCACTAAGCAAAGATTTAAACTTGTTTGATCTCGTATATTAATGTATTAAAAAGTTTATTAAAAGTACTTTCTAGATCAAACAAAACTTAACAGCTAATTGAGAACAGTGTCAATAACTTGATTAGACAGCAGCGATAAAGTAATTAACTGCAATTACGCTCGAGCGGTTAACCATTAAGATCGAGAAAAAACTTGTTACTTTCATTAGACACGATCAAAACATGCATTCTCAACTCCGCGAAAAATGATAATACACATTATGATGATAAAAGCAGACTCACTTCTCCGAAAAGAGAAAATATTAAGCAGATTAATATTCAGGAGAGGAGAAAGTACATGTCTCGTGCAAGCGCGCATAATAAGCGAGTGGTTCGTTTATCCCCAATCTGTGACTACTTCATCATACGGATAATTCATACCTTGTCTGGTAATTTCACGATATGCGAACGCCTTTTTCGCACGTTGTTATATCGCTAATATGCAGGCATTAATCGAATCAAGCTATCACTTAGCCAGATATGTTTATCCTGATATATCATAATTCTCATGGCTAGGCTTTTCATCGAGCCTTGCTATGTGACTGATGTATACGTAGACGTACGGTATTTAATACGTGTTTTTTTTATCAAATCAATTATTATATTTTTATTTTAGAAAAAAAAAATGTTACCAAACTTTCTGACATTATTAAACTTTTCCTCAAAAATTTCAATTACCAGCCATATCAACTACTTCGACGTAACATCAAACTTTTTTTACATTTACTCAAAGATTTCAATTACCACACGTGTATCGAACCACTTCCACCTAACAAAGACCACGGGAACATCTCTTTCAAACTCAACCAGAGCCTGCTAAAAAAAAATATATATATAGATTAGTCAGTAGACTCGTTACGTAACCGGCATTGTTTCAAAATCGTCAAGTCAGAGCAACACCATTACTCGGACTGTTCCATGCATACATGAAAGTTTTGATTATTTTTTCGTCGGCGAGAGCCGGTGATTCAGCGGCGGCAGGCTGCGAACCTGTTATCCTCAACTGGAGCTAAAAATCCCAAACCGGTCGCTTTCAGCTTATTAGATCCTTGCATTCTTGTTGCATCTGAGGGGAACTAGTTTCTGAACAGGAACTAATACCGGGCACAGATTTTTCAGATTAATCGGTTACGTTGGGATTAGATTGCGTGTCGCGAATTTTCGTGTCGCGTATTTATGAGATGTATTTTTTTTATTAGCGTCGTTAGCGGTGAGTTTGAAGGATTTAAATTATAGAGAGGGAAATGGCTGCTGGTTGGGAATTAGCTTTGACTGATTGATACGGTTTCGCAAGGATCTGTCGATGTTCTTTTGATAAAAAATTGATTTGACGTTTGATTTAAGGTTGTTTAGCATACAGGTAAATTTATGTAAATATTAAAGTTTATTCATGTGATATGACATACAAAGTTAATAATATTTTAAAAACTTTATTACTTTTGTATTGCTCATATACATAACCACAGCAAAAGCTATGCAGTAAACCCAAAATACCTTAAAACCCCAAAAAGCTGCTTTAAAACCTCATTATTACCCACTCAGAAAAAAATTTAATGATAACAATAAAAGTTTAATTAATTCAATAAAAGTTTTATTGATTGAATTAAAAATTTAATTGATTCAATTAATCAATCCAACGAAAAATAAATTTTTTTCTCAGTGCATATTTTGAATTTTGAGGAATAAATCCATGTCATAATTTACTCCTTAGTAAAGTATAACGTTTATAATAAAGAACAAATTTCTTAATTTCATAACATTTATTTCACACAAGGAGTATGACACGATTCAACTCCTCAACTCTCAAAACCTAAAAAACGCATCAACCAGCCACTCCCACCCACCCCAAAAAAAACCCATCCAACAAAAAACCACTAACGAAACCGAAAACCCCAGCTCCTCAACCATCCTCGAAAAGCGCAAGTGGTCGGCGCGCTTGCGTACACTGCACACACCTATATACGAAACCGCGAGTGCTCGTGCACGCGCCGAGGAGAAAGTTCGCAGTTCGCGGAGCTCTCGCTTATATATATATATACCCACTCAAAGCCGGTCTCTTGTAGAGCGAGTTTGGACCCATACTCGTCTCTTTTTTTTTCTCTCTCCCGGCCGGCCAAGCAGCGTTCCTGGCGCGCTTTTTTCGGACGCGGCGAGGATTTTAAGAGCGAGGGACTCGAAAATTGGACTTTGGTTTGCGCGGAGTTGCGGGTTTGAGGTTGCGCGCGCGCGCGCGGGAAATTATATAGCTGCGTGAGAGAGAGCCGCAGTCGTAAAAGCGTTATTTACATCGGCGCGACGCTGGATGAGAGTCGTTGGAATGTTAATAAGGGAGGTGATTTTTTTTTCTTGGGTGCGGGGGAGTTTGGGGTTTTATTGGTGGTGGTTTTTAGTTCGGGGTGTTGGCGGTTGGGAAAAGCCGTGAGAAGAATATTTGGATGCTTCGTGGATTCGCCTTAAAGTCAATGTCTAAAAAAATATTTTGAATATTTTTAGGGGAATAAATAATGATGTCAGATGAATATATATTTTTAGTTAAAATCTTCGGACCGACAACTCGAAGTGGAAAACTAAATTCTTCTTACTCTTAATAATACTAATGAGAAGAATATAATGAGCATTTAATAAGGAGTATCCATCACCTTAAGACCTCCTAAATTGTTTTTTAATCTCAATTTGATGAGCTCGACTGTCAGTCGGAAACTGTCAGTATCTATCAACTTCTCTTAAGTATTTCCATCAGAAGCACGAAAAAATTTTACACTTTATTGATTACATCGTAATAACGCGTAATAACATCCACCTCTAATGCGCACCAGAGTTATCAATTTCTCAGGCTCAACTATTTAATAATAACCAGCCGCACGCCACTTAATACACCCTGTTCTCGTTTCTCTACTAAACTCAAAATTACATCCTTAAACTTGGAGAAAAAACATTTTCTAGATCAAAACCAACCTCGCCAACAAATTATCCTCTTAATAACCCCCATAAATCTCCGCAAACAAAATCAGCACAAACCAGCCTTTATACACGACTACAATTTCCTAAACATGTATCTTCACCGCGCCAAACGGTGACACGGAATTCACAGTTCACTAACCCCAAACCGTCCAGAAACGCACTCGATACCCTTCAATCATCTTCCGAGAAACCCATTCCCCTCAGGAAAAAAAGTGCACCTTGCGAGCTGGAACCCGGCACTTAACCCTTCCAAACCTGGCCCGCATAGCATCGTGCGGCTTTAGGGTCAAAAATCCCATATCTCGCAGACTGACGCAAGCGTATCGGCGTATACGTATATATACACACCAGCGATCGCTTTCCGTCGCAAAACGGATGCGCACCTATAGGACAAACAAAAATATCTAGCTCACGCCGATGTGTTCCGCGATACGAAAAAAATAGAGCTCCAGAACGTCGTCGGGTTAATGTCCTACTTTCACGTGCGTATTACGCTAAGATTGCGTTATTACATAGTGATTTATTTTTCGCGCAGTTCATTTTTTTCCTCAAGATGCACTTCTTTCGAGCGAGCCGCGCGATGCTTTTTCTTTATAGGCCCCGGATAATAGATGGTAAAGATTTTTTGCTGCCGATCGTAATTTTCATGAATACATAAGGAAACGGCCTGGCTTCTTCACGCACCGCGGCGCGTTATGTAATTGCGCGCGGAGCTCGTAAGGAAGTAATTTTGACTTTCTTGATGTCAAACAAAGAGTTCCGAAAAAATAATGCGCCGCTCGCGCTTTCACGCTAAGGAGGTAATTAAAACAAATTTTGTTTCACGTAAGAGAGTTTTTTTTTTACGGTTTGTGTGTGTAAGTCTGGTTTATCGTTGAGATAATGACTAACGAATCGTTGCAAAAAATATGGTATTATGTATGCGTGAAAACGCGTGGTTTCGTCGGTGTAATTTTGGGATCATCTTTCAGCGTTATCTTGCTGGAATAAAGTTCAGAAAACATGGAAAAGATAAGATTTTAGAAACCATTTTGTTGCTGACGTATCGGAGCGTGTAGGTCGACGTTACAACACTGCGTGAGATATTTACGAGGAGTCATGGGTTTTTCTTTGCGTGTATCTTTTGAAAATGTTCAGTGAGTTACGTCTTGAGATTCAATTTATTTTTTATAGTAAAATCGAGCGTAAAAGTTTATTTACGATAAAATAGCAATATTTCAATGCTGGTCTATAAATATAGAATAGATGTGGGTCATTGATTGTCTGGTTGAAGTACGTTTCAATGTGTGTTGTTTGTATTTCTTAAATAATGCTATAAATTTTTCAGAAGCTTTCGTACTTCTGTACTTTTAATACTAATAATTTTTAAAGAATGTTTAACTTTGACTTCAATTTATTAAACTAAAACATTTCCATACCGCCTACCAATCTACCATCACTACACTACCTTACAAATACAGAAAAATTTACTCTCCAAACAACAAAAATCATTTTCCCTTCAATATAAAAACCACTTAAAAATTTTTCCGACCCACATAAAAACAATCCATCACACAACACACACTTTTGAGATAACCTCACCTCACCCTTTCAAACAAAATCATCACAATTAAACCAACCCCTCTCTTCCACAGGCATCGTCCCAGCTTCTGGACACCGAGTTCCAGCCGACGGTAACGGCGATGTGCCAGCCCGGCTACATGAACATCCGGGTGAACTTCAACCAGAGCTTCGTGGGGGCAGTCCACGCGCGAGGCCACAACAAGGACTACAGGAGGCCACCCTGTATGGTGGCTGGGAACGGATCCAGTCAGATCACCCTCAGTGTGGATCTATTCGCGATGCCCGATTCGCCGGATTATTGTGGCATTGTTGTTAATAATGTGAGTTATTTTTTGCTTCTGGTTATTTTTTGGGGATAGGGGAAGGTTGATGAGGATTGTTGCTAGGTGCGTGATTTTTTACTGGAAAAGTAGGTTAAAATTGATTAAGAAAGAATTTTCGATCAGTTTTAATCCATTCTGGAGCTCCAAAATGATGAGAACGTTTCTGAAATTGTTTTAAATAATTTTAATATAATTATTTTAAGAGGGTCATTTCGGTATAATTTTGTGAATAAATTAACATATTCGGAATAGAAAAAATTGTCTTGTGCACATTTTTATTACCAATCCTTCATCGCCTCGAAACACGTGTTCCATCCATTTTTCAATACTCCCGCCTTTGTACACGCGGCTCTCAAAGCCTCAAGACACTTACGTACCCAGGCGCATTTTAACGAAAGTCAGTTTTCCAGAAACAGGTTTGCCAATGCCGGGATGCTTTTTAAAAAAGAGAGAAGAAGCCAGCCCCTCTCCCCCAAGAGAGTCAAAACATGTTTGCCTTTAAATTGCAACTCGCGCGCTCGGGCCGAAGATGTAAAATGAGATAATTGTAAAAGCGCTCGGGGGCATAATGCCGTATATGAATTAATACGGTGACTTTAAATCCTGAATATCAAGCCTCGAGTTTATTTTATTGTTCTAGCCGCAAGAGCGCGCCCCGAGGCTGGCATAAATTCAGCTCGTGTTTTCTTTTTTCCGTAATAACCGCCGGAGCCTACTCGTAATTTTCGAAGCTTTCGCGTTATTAATAAAGCCGCGCGAAACAAAAGCATCGGATAAGCCTTAACGAAGTTATTAGTCCCCTCCTTTCCGTTAAAACAATAAAGAAATACCTAACGAAACATACCCAGTGCGCAATCCTCGCTTATTGCAAAGCCACTTTCAAAGCTCGTTCATACTTTAACGCCCTCGCTCTTAAAGCTAATAGAGCGCAACCCACTTACGCAATCAAACTCGAATAAAAAAAAAAAAAACGGAAGGATCGATCCGATCGACGCATCCGCACAAATTACACATCGCATCTGTAAAAAAAAAAACGTGGGACACCGATGCCACTACTTTCTCGCTAATTACACAGCTGGCTGCGATCGGCGCCTGTCGACGCGCAAACATAAAGGCCCCCGTTTTTCTGTGTCAATGAGAATCGCACTTTTCCCCCCCGTCATTCAGACGCGTTTCCTTTTCTTTTCCTCCCGGGCTTTTCATATTCAATCGGCGAATTTCGCTCGGCTTTTTTAATGCTAATATGTACAAAGGGGAAAACGCGAGTGCCGTTATAATCGCGATAAAGAAAAAAAAGTGTATATACGAGAGCGCGGCATGCGATTTTTTTATATAGACAGCAGCGCGGCGCGCTCTACTGAACTTTCCCATATGCACGCCTGGATTTTCAAGCTAATCAATGCCTCGTTAGTAGCTGGTTTGTTAATAATATTTTTGAGCTGGCTAGTTGCTGCGCTCGAGGTTGGCGAACCTCAGTCTAAGTGTGTATATACAGTTTTACGCGCGCATCGCTGTAGACTTTCGAAACGATGCGGGCGTGGAATGAGCTTCGGAGAGATTTGCGTTTGTGACATAACGAGGCAGATGAAAGCGTTTAATTTTTTTTTTAACGGGGATAGTTGAGGCTTTGCGTAAGGATGGTTATTAGATAATTATGACAATGGGGCTTGGAAGGAGGATTAACGTGTATGGGTTCTCGATTGAATTGTATTTTTTGAGGGATTTATATAGTGGAAACTTTTGTTTTATTGCACGTAGTGTTGTGCAAGAGGCTGTCTTTGTTGGGATTTATGATTTATCTCGTTTGTGTGGTGGACTAGAGGCGCGATTGATGGTTGTTAATTTAATAAAACGTAGTGGGCGGAAGGTTTTTTTTAATAGGAAGACAAATTTGGAATCGTGATGTAAACGTGCTCTAAGAGATGATTCTGTGGAATAATTAAAAACTGGTTAGTAATGCTGGCAGAGACTGTAAAAATTTGAGTAATTACTATACTTTATAAGAAATATTATATTAGAGAACGTTAAATTTTATAAGACGTATCGTTAATTTTTCTATAATAGTACAGTTTTATACAAAATATAGTCATTTTGGATTTTTATAGTCTGAACACTTTTACCGACCACAATTTTCCAAAGAGTCTTCTCCAAGCCTAAAAGTTATTCATCAAAAATCAACAAAATTTCATAAATCATTCCCACAGATCAACAAACATCACCCAACCACACCGGAACCACCAAAGCCACCATTAATCCTCACCCGATCAAAACTTTCGCTCTCCTCAAAACACTCCAAGAATTCATACCCCCCGCCAGCCTCCCATAAATCACCCACCTCCCATTATCCAGCCGTCGAAAGCCGATTTTTTGCTCCCATAACCAACTCCAGTAGCCTGCGCTCATAATTGAATAAATACCCACTCCATTCCGCGCGAAATTCAACGCACGCTTCAAGAACCATACTAATGGACGCCGACTCACTTTTTTTCTCTCTCTCTCTCTTTCCCCAGCGCACGGACGAACGCTCGCTCTCGATCGCCGTGAGGATACACAAAACTCTCGAGCTGGCCGACGACAAGTTTTACGTAATCACGTGCGGCAACACCAAGTACAGGAACGCGAGGTACGTATATGATATTGGCTTTCTCGATTTCGAGCTCAGTGGGTATGTATAGATGTGGCTCGCAGCTGGTGATCGGTATGTGTATTTGAAAAACGATATGTGGAAAGCGAACCGATTGCTTATTTGTGGCTTTACTTGTAGGAGAAAGTGCGTTTTGGGATTGGAAGGGCTAGATGGTGATGGCTTGTTTTATTGAGTACAGGTTCGATTGGGAAAATCAAAGATGTATGCTGCGCGTTGATGAATGTGTATTGGTTGCTTTGGACATCAAAGGGAGATCGGTTCTCAAAGATGGTTTGTTCAAAATTTTTCTCAACATTCGATACGCTGAACACAATAGTTTCAATCCTGCATTGATATACTGTTTACAGTCGTATTTATAATTGTTAATGTAACAATAGAAGACGAGATATCGTAACTCGATTTCTATAAAAATCGTACCCGATCTCCTTGCGATCCGAGCCCTCATGTAACCACCATATAACAAACAGATAGCTTTCCATTGCCAGCGTCTTTTATCTCTCTAAAAAAAAAGCACTTATCCAGCCATCACTATTACTTCGAACTTTCGCAAAAGAGTCATTCCCATCGATCCTATTATTAACACACTTACTTAATTACCATTACAACGAACCTTGCGCAACAAAAACTGTCCTCTCTTTTTTTCTCCTTTCCAAACAATTATACAATCCCTCGCTGCACTCGATTACATCCACGTATATATACCCGCACACCTGCGCATATACATGCTACATTATGCATTCTCTATTGCCGATCTTACAGGAACGAGACGTCCTTGGTGTCCTTGCGGCTGCTGGAAGGCACGCGGCGAGTGCAGGAGGCCATTTTTGGGCATAACTACACTCTGCGAGCCGAGATCTCGCCGGTCGACGGTGAGTATATAAGGATATTGCGTCAGCTCCCTCAGGTCCCCACCAAGTCGGGAGCTTTTTCTTTTGGGCTCGAGAGCCAGCTTTTGCGAAATCGAGACGAGAGATTGAAGATCGATCGGTATAATTGGCCGTAATTGTCGTTGGGTTTACGGGATTTTTTGTAAGATGGTTTTTATTTGGAGATGGGAATTGTTTGGTATTTTTAGGTTTAAAGTTGGGATAATGATGGATGACGTTAGTTAGGTGGTCTATAGTTGGCTGTCGGTAGTTTTTCTATTGTTCGTATGGATGCAGTTTCAGATAGACTCTGCTAGGGGTACCGTAATTCTGAATGTTTTTGTAATTAATGAGAACGATTGTTCCAGCTTAATGCGAATTCCTTTAATTGCAAAAAACTCATTATCTAAACTGCTATCGCATAGCTTCGAATTAAAAGCAGAGTGCGCCGTTATTTATGAATTTTCTCGTAGCCGGCTTTGCAAGGAGTCAAATGTAAACATCGAAACGGAACCGTTAATTTCGCGATAAAGATCAAATTACGCGTATGAAATCGGAACGAACTGTATTCATTCATAAATTGCGATTTTTCAAATTCATCATTTACTTATTATTTGTTCTTATTGCAGGTACGTACGGCTTTAAAGTGAAATCTTGCCTTGGTTTCGATACCGACAATCATAACGTTACTATAATCGACGAACGAGGGTGAGCATATATCTTTCAAAGTTCAACATTTGCAAAAAGGTATAAAGATATTTATGATCTGAAAATTATTGGGTCTGTACTTTTTAGGTGTCCGGATAACTCGAAGCATTTAATCTCGAAATTCGTTTATAATCGAAATGCGGGAATAGCCGAGGCTATGCTGACGGCGTTCCGATTCTCCGATACGCAGAAGCAATTGCATCTTCAGTGTGAAATAGTACTTTGTAAAGGTGAGCCTTTATTTTTAATGTTAATATTAGATTGATATTAAATTAATGTTTAGAACGATGCTGAGCTACAAAAAAGTCAACTGCACTT
This sequence comes from Eupelmus urozonus, assembly GCA_900480035.1. Classification (NCBI taxonomy): domain Eukaryota; kingdom Metazoa; phylum Arthropoda; class Insecta; order Hymenoptera; family Eupelmidae; genus Eupelmus; species Eupelmus urozonus. The sequence continues at coordinate 6,725 of UELX01001704.1, read as the reverse complement.
TGAAATATTGTAATTTTAATTAATGCTTTAATAATAATCAGATAAATAAATAATAAATATTATTTTTAATGTCAAACTATTCAAAACATTTTTTACTTTTTGACTAAATAATATTTAAAACTCTTTTAAAAAAATTTTTTCTCAATATCTAAAAATGACATAAAATAATCACATATTTGAATTATAATAATTCGAAATTAGATCCGATTCACAAAATCACTTAAGTATTTTTTCTCAAAGTAACAAACTTAGATTGCGTAGCTATTGCATGTAACGCAGCTATCGCAGTATATTGCGAACAAACTATATATAGCCTCTTATTTAATTAGCATCGTATCAATGTCTCATTCTTGTTTTTCTTTCAGAGAGCTGTGGCGAGTCGATATGTGACGGTGACGATACCTCTTTGGGAATAAAGGGCAGTTTCGGTCAGATCAAGGGAGGACAGACACCTAGGGAGGAGGAGGTGGTACTTCACGCTGGCACGAGCGTCTTCGTTCTCAAACCCGGCGACGCTCCCAGTGAGTATATGCGAACCGTATGAATCTCACGTAGAATAGAAATAGATTCTGTATTATTATTTTATGTGGATTTCTAAATGAAAAAGGCTGAATTCTTTTGTCGTATTATTTCTACCTGGAAATTTACATAAAACAGATGGGACTGAATAAGTAAAACTATATGGATTTTTTTACGTAAATTTTGTTTTTTCATATGGAATACAGATGAAGTCGATACAAATTAATACGTAGAGCCATTTGGTTTCCATTCGAATTCATCTAAAAAATCAATTCATCCACTTTGTAAAAATCCATACGGAATCTACTGTCAGCAAATGATTTTAATAAAAGACTTACGAAACAAAATTCTAATGATCTTCTAAGCCTTTAGGCATAGCTCTCGACAGAACTAGAAGAAAAAAAAATGATCCTTTTCTCACGCTTGTCATACTTTCGATAATCCGTTAGAAAGCTTACGAACCAATTTAATCTTTACCATCAATTGTTCACTATGTACTTTCAAAATAATACAAAAACCATTCTCTCCTCACCCAGTGTTGCAGCCTCTCTGCGAGGACGGCGGAGTACACCCGGGCTGGCTCCTCTACCTGGCCATAGCCCTCGGCATCCTCCTCCTGATAATGTTCATAATTAACGTGTTCCTCTGCTCGGCGATGACGTGCAGCTGCGCGCGCACCGAGATCATCGAGAAGGAGCCCTCGATCATCGAGGACTACGACCCCTACCGCAGCTGGCACGGCTCCCAGTACGGCTCGAGGTTTGACTCTTGATCTCCTTCTCTATCAGTAAAAACAAAATCGATAAGCACGCAACGACTCGCAGCGTGCGTCTATATCGCATCTTTATTGACGTGCGCTAGCCGTGCACGGTAGGATTGTGTTTGTTATATATACTTTGATTATTTCTGTGTTGCTTTTTTTTTCTAATTGTCATTACAAGTTTGTGTTACGACGGTTTCAAGAGACTTTTAAGCGAATTTGTGGATGGTAGTGATCGAGCATTGAAATTATCAACGATTTTGCTGAATCTGATGATGTCGCATTTATTTTTAAAAATTATGTTTATTAAAGTTCGAGTCATAATCGCACAGCATTTTGTTAATAATTTTAATGTTACGAAATTTAACTGATGTTTTAAAGATATCTATCGGTCACATTTTTCAAAATTTGAAATAGACCATTTATTATAATAGTAATAAATTAAATAAGTCTCTTAAAATAGTTTTATTGTGAATTAATTTATTAACTTTTATATTCGTTCATTTTCACGTAACAATTTATCACTGCCAAATATTCGCAAATTATCCAATAAATATATATAAAGTACCTTATTTGGCAGTATTTGTACATAATGGCCTAAAGCGTGAATTAATTGATTAAATACGATTAACATTAATAAAATTATAATATAAGAAACCTAAAAAAAGTAAATAAGTAGTGATATTAAACTATCTAGAACACTAAATCATCATTGGCATATATCGCATAATCCATATCGTACATCAATAAAAAAATTTCAACGAAAGCTTTCAAACTGTTTTAGAGAAAAAACAAAAATCAATCCACCGATTCATTTCCTTTCCCACTCTCCAATCGCACAACAAACACCATTCCAACTTCAAAAAAGAAACCGCCAACAAATCATTCTAAAAGACTCTGAAAGCATCAAAATCCAAATCTCCAACTATCAAATCTCATTACTACAACGAAATTCTTCAGGTACTCACTGAACGGCAAGCCTGGTTACACGTCGGGTGGCTCGACGATGAACTCGACACGTTCGATCTCCACAAACAGCGACCACTACGCGATCGTTCACTCGCGGCCAGGTAGCCGATACTCAGGGCCCGCCCACGCCAAGCACCACCATCATCACAAGGGACCGTCGTCTAATCTGGGCTCCCACTATTCCGCCAAGTGATTTATCTAGTGCGTAGTTTATACGGGAATATCGAACGATTATGGAATGTTGAAGAAGTTTGTGTTGTGGCTCAGTGCTGGTTTTTTTTTAGGAGGGACCCTTTACTGCAATAATTAAGTCTTGTCTTTGGATGTTTTATTGTATACAGTTACTGTATACAGTAGTTACTGCGAGTCCTTGTTGCTGAAGTTCGATGGAAAACAGGGAAGCAATTTGATGTGGAATTCGTTGAGGAAATTTTCACCTTATGCATTTTTTCTGGTTTTCAAATGATTATTTCGAGAACATTAATGTAATTCCGTCCTTGTCAATCTTCAATATGAAAGTAATATTAATAATTTCTGAAACCATTTAATATCGTTAATAACTTAATAATATGATATATTTATTTGCACACTCACGTAATTCATGAAAACAATAGTAACTAAAAAGAGTATTGTAATAGAATAAAATGAAAATTTGAAAAATTCATTTTATTTTCACATTTACTTTGTAGTATAAAAGTAATGAGAAATTTAAAAAAAATATACTCTAATGGGTCAAAAAGGTCAACTTGCTTTAAATATAAGAGAGAAAAATAATTTTTAACTTAACTTTAAAAAATGCTTAAGTTCAAATACCTTGAAAAGTAATAGATATATTGCCTTGTGCAAAGAACTTATCATATAGTAATAATCTATTAGAATATAGATTTGAATAAAAGATATTAGATAATCATAAAATTTGTTGTCTTGAAGAAACTTCTGCTCTGAGTGTAGGTTTCTCTCTCAAATATCCAAACTTTTTGAACGAAAGATATAATAGTAAAGAACTTTAAAGCCAAGTTGTATATGTATATTAAAATTTTATTGAGCTATTCGCAATAATAGTTCAAAGTGTCACTTTATTATATATTATATATTATATATTAATATAAAATATATAAACTTCTTCTAAATAATAGATGTAATTTATCTCAGTGAATGACACAATATACAAATTATCATCAAATTATTTCTGTCAAACTATTTAAAATTTTGATGACAATAAGAATAACTAGAAAAATCAGTTTAGTCTACGAATTTCATAAAATGTAACGTTTTGTTCTCGTTGCAATGTGTTGACAGAGATGCAAAAAATATTGCTATCTGCGTGCAATAATAGTTAGTACATCGAACGTTATAAAAACTGTTCTCAGTTATAATAGTTCCGAACAGTTTTTTGCATTGCTATTGTAATAAACTTTTTTATATTATCCAATGCGTTCAGATGAATAATTATATATTAAGTCACCGCAATAATTTCCTAATATATATTAATATTATTGTGCTAATCACACTACTTATACGTTGTATTTTCATATATCCCTCAAAAGATATTGTCGTTATTGTAATTCCTCTAGCTTCCCATTTTTCTTAAGGTTTTTATTGTAAAAAGAAGATTAAACTAAAGACACTTTAACCACTTAAGTTAATCGTTCATAAGAGTTATGACTTTCATATATTTTTTTATATAGAGACTCATTTTTTTTAAAGCGAGTGTATGTATGTCTGCGTATATGTGTGAAAAAAGAGATGAATGAAAAATATTTACGGTGCGTGACAACTCTAAGCTTTTGATCGCACGCGAGGCGTATATAACTTTTATAAGAAAACCTCTTTTTTAACTATAACTACTGTTATAACGTAGCATTAGACAATAGAAATTCTTGTGCATTTAATGCGTGGAATTTTGCATTGTTTTGTTCGAGAGGAAGAAGTGTAACAGTGTAACACTTTAATAAATAATAGACTGAATTTCAAAGAAAATTCTTGTAAAAAATAATAAAAAGATTCTTGTACATTCATCATGTTCAGACTAATACTTATGTAACGATCTTATAATTATACGAAAAATATAAATATTATTAAAATCTTTTAAGATTGTTTTTATGTATGTATTGAATTATTAATTATATTTTTTTATAAATTTAGAAAAAGCAAAAAATAAATAAAACTATACATAATTACGGTTAATTAAGCCAGACTTCAAGTTAAAGTTGCAAATTATAAAGTTGACATTTTTCAATATAAAATTAATTTTTGGAGCAAAAATATTGATTAAGACTATTAAGTAACAAAAATTAGAATTGAGGGAAAAGCTAGGCATCTGTTTTCGAAATAGAATAAATTTCTCGTATTCCTATTTTATTGATTTTACAATGCATCAGCAATTATATAATAAAGGAAAGCAGCTGGAAATATGGAAATAATTTCTTTAAATCATTTTTAACTTCAGATACGCAGATATTGTCGATAAAAAAAAAATATCATAAAAATGCAGATCACCTACAGTTCATCTGCATAAAAGACGGTAGGGACATACTTGTTTGTCTACAAAATTTTCTGAATTCTACAAATTGCATAAATTTTATAACGTTATTGCCAAAAGTTTGTCATTTGTATTTTAATTATAAATATTTAAAAAAAAAAGTAAATAAAAAGCATTTGTGCGGGATGACTTGAATCCAAAACCTTTAATTTCATCCTCTGCACCATCTAGAAATTTAATAATAGGTTATTCTTATAGTTGTTAAGTAACCAGTAGTCACTTGGCCAAAATTAATTTTTATACTAATACAGGCTCGGCCGCGGCGTGGAATCGTGGATTTCTCTTTCTTGCAAAAAAAAAACTCTTAAGAGCGGTGTACCGCAAAAATGAATGACCACGGCCGAGCTCGTGATGCGTCAAGTTGCGCGTATAACAATGTCGGCCGCGCGATTGAGATAATATAAAATGCGCGTGCGAGAGGGAGGGGGGTAGCGATTAGTTTTAAGAAATATGAATAGCTGTTAAATTATTAATTAAGTTACGCAATTATTAAGTCTATTTAATACTAAATGTGATTAAAATCCGATATTAAATATGAAAGTAGCAAAAACGGTAATTGCAATGAATTCAGAAAAATATAAAATTCAAAATAGTATAAAATTTACAAACACGTCTAACATAAGTAACGTACCACGACTCTGCGGCAACCGGGGATTCTTCATGATTTATAGTACTACTTTTCTCGTCTTCTCTTTTTTAGCATTTTCCCTAAAACTGCAGAATTTGTTGTTCGCGATCGTTGCCTTGTGATCACGCAGGATCGCTTCTATCCTGCCGTGATCTAATGTTCAGTAGGCTTACCGAGACTTCTGCAGTTTACGAAAAAAGTTATTGTTGCGGTGGTCATCGATGTCGCTGATAACTAATGCTCTGGTAATATCGATTGTTTATATATAAATTTAATTTATTTGATAACTTAAGTTTCTTAATTTCAACATCACGTAACACCTTCTTGGAACAGAAGCCGGATCAACTGATGTGAGAGTGATCATAGCCGTCATGTTTATTAATATTTTATGAGGACCGTGTCGGGATAATTGCAAAAAAAATTAGATATTATAATTATTGTAATTACTTCATAAGTACAGTAATTATGCAGACCTCATATATTAGATTATTACATTTTAGTAAGTGATCTATGCTCTTTTAAGTAATTGACGTTATTTGAATTTTCTATTGACAATATGTTGGTGTCACTAACCTTAACATGGTCACGTAAAATTTACAATTTACGAATACATTGTTTATTTGTAAACTGGCAGCAACATAAACAATGGTGTTATTAGATATAAATTTTACAATGAGTAAAAAATATCAAGAAATATTTATTATATACAAGAAATTTCAATAATACAACAGTTTATGATTTAACGTGTGATAACTCTGATAAAGAAAATAAATATGATTATGACAACAAACTGTTTATCTTACTATAAGAATTAAATTGAAAACATTTATCGTAGATCACCAGGGCCTCGAATCATAGATCTTGCTTGAGTTTCCAGGCTTTTTCTAGGCTTTTTGAACATAACAAGAAGACTCGCGTATTTTAGAGTGTTTATTAATGAGTTTAATGTTTTAAGACACACACATTTTTTTAGATGAATGTCATGTATTATCATTGATTGGGTAAAAGAATATGATTATATCGTTTTTAAATTTTTTAAACGTTTTATTACATTTTATTTTACTGATTCATCTTTATTATTTCGCTGTCGAATATCTGAAGCGTTCGCGACGTATTCGTGGAATTCCACTAATTTTTTGTGTACAATATTCTTAAACAATATATAGATAATTTTAATTTTTTTATTAATTTACATTTCTGAAATTTAGATTTTTTAATTAATTTACATTTCTGAAATTTAGTTTTTTTAACATTTTTATGAGACGATCTTTCGCGTTAAAGGGTTAAGAACGTCATGTATACATGAA
>UELX01001703.1:0-39979 GCA_900480035.1 Eupelmus urozonus | reverse complement strand
GAATAATGTACACAAGAATCTAACCATTCTAGCGCCTCTATACGAAAGCCCGCTTATAAATACCCGCTCGTTCACGCTCGGGCGAATTTCGACAGAGCCTCTCTTTCTCTCCCCCTCCCTAAAAAAAAAAGAAAAATCCCGCGAAAAAAACGTCGTCGCGGCTCGTAATCTCGTAATTACGCACTTAGCCGAACGAGACAGTTAATAACGGCCGGAGCTGAGGCGGGGGGGGGGAGAGCTGACTATAGATCGTAAAGAGGAAAGCGGTTGTAGAGCAGGGCTGTATATGCGCAACGCGGTAGTGAGCCAGCCGGCGGCGCTGTGTAGTCGCCGCTGGTGTACGCCTTTCGCGCTCTGCCGAGGCTTTGCGGCTGCCGCCGGGGCCGAGATCGATGAGTCGGTTCATGCTTGGTTTGACGCGACATCGGCCTGTGATGGGCTGATTAGCTTGGAATTCGTTATTCTGTGAGGAGCTGCAGGCTGGATGCTGAGCTTCGAGTTTGTAGCTCGAGGTGTGGATGGATGGTGGGGAAACTCATGTTTTAATGAGGGATTTTTTTATGCTTTTGTTTAGTAGGTAATAATGTAAGGTAAGTGTGGGACGGTTACATGCATAAGTACGTGGTTATCTGGTTTACAAACTTTGGAGTCTAGTAAGTCATCACTTGTCACTACACGCTTTGAAGTGGTTAAAAATAGTGAGCATGTATTTAAATGAGGGCTACACACTTTGAAGTGTGTAAAAATAGTAACCATGTATTTAAATGGAAGCTATACATTTACACGTGTAACTTTTACATACTTGAACATGCAGAGCAAGTCACAGTTGAATTATTATGATGACTACTCGTGTTTTGCGGAAGGCAAGAAACAGAAAAATGCCCAAGACCACACCCCTTTCCTTAAAATTTAATTTTCTGATACGAGCTTACATTGTCCAGCCATATAATTTCCATGAAAAAGTGCACGGCTGCACGATATCGCATGCTCATTCCCTATAGCAATAAATACCTCCTCCCATTTATTATTCCGTATTACTAATATTCCCTTTAATCCAAAGCCCAACACGCGCCGAGCAACAAAAGCCAGTGTTTTTCACACGTCCAGAAAAAGCGATTAAACCGATCGTCCCTACACACTCTCCGGCTGAAAATCCGGCCCGAGCAACGTAGCAATTTCCTGCACGTAAAGCCAATTATTGATATATAAATACGCAGAGCCATAAAGCAGCTAGCTTTGCGGGATCCGCGAGCGCGAAAAGTCACGTGCGCTTAACTCGATTCGCGCGAGTTTGCGAGTTTACGTATTTACACAGGAGTGCTGCGCGCTCGCGGTGCTCGAAACTAGGTGTACCCAGTGTATGTGTGAGCATATACACCGCCCGTGTACCTAGCCTGTGTGTCTATATGCCTGATGAGCTAATCATGTGCCTCCGAGCCCGCCCGCGCGTTCCGATAAATTATTTTAGGAATTTAGAGAGAGAGAGAGAGAGAGCCGCGCATGAAACGTATCAATATTTATTTGGAGGTGCGTCTGAATAAACAAGCCGAGCGACTGCATGACTGACTAATTATTTTGTCAGTAGTAATTTTGCAGGGAGTTTATTGCCGGCCGTTTAGATATGAAATATTTTTAGCCGTCGCTTTATCTTTCATTCATATAAAAAGAGAAAAAGTGATAGTCTGCTAGGATCGGCCCGATAAAGAGTTGATAAGATAACATCGGCGCGGTGGTTTATATAAAAAAACACGATCATTTCTCAATTCCACTAGTTCTTTTTTATTACCTACAATATTACACTTATACTTTTTAATTAAAACTCGAGGCCGAATAAAGGCAACACTTTCCAATAGAAACTGCGCTCATAAATAAAAGAAAACTCTTTCCCCAATAAAAAATCGCTCCAATTAAACTTTTTCCCCGAGATCCAAACTTATTCAAGCCGAAACAAAAGAGCAACACTAAACACAATTAATCTCAGCATCAAAAAACTTTTTACACCTCCCCAAAAAGCCTCCTTCCCCCCCACCAATTAATAACATCTCTCGACTCCATTCATCCATAACGAGCGGCGCCGATCCGACACGCGGCCATTTGCCTTTTTCCAAAACGTTTGCTAGAAAAGTGCTGAAAAAGCGCTCCTATATCGCCGACACACGCATCCGCTCGATCGAATCCTCTTCGCGCGCTGCAAAAAGCTCCGCGCGCCCCCCGGCTGAAAGAAATTCGATAATGGACGGCCGGCGGGTCAGCGCAACAGAAAAAGCCTTTTCCAGCCGCTGAAAGCCGGCGCGCAACTGCAAAGCCGATAAACATTCGGGAAATTGCAGCCCCCCGCCTCATCGGAAGCCGCATTAAGAATCGAGTCTGAGCGTGCCCGTCTGTTACCACTTATGCAGTTGTGGTCCCGGGAAAATTAGCGGGAGGGGGTCTTTTTTTTCATTGTCAAGCTCTCGCGGGCGCATTAGGCGCGCTTTATAAAGTCGCTGCGAGCGCGCGCATTTGCATAACGAGAACGCGCGTCGAGATAACGAGAAGCGAGGTGGTATATGGTCGGGAGAGTTGAAAGGGGCCCGCGGGGCGAAAGAAGCCGGCGACTGTATATTTTTACGGCTAAGCGTGAGAGGCGTGAAGCCGCGAATATTACCGGCCGTCAGATAGGCCACGTGCGTTGGCTGCTTTCTGGGTAAAGCGATGCAGCGCCGCGCCGCCTTTTAAGTGGCTGGCCGAGAGTACCTGCCGACACCTTTCAGTCAGGCTTAAGCGCTTTTCGAGCGGGTTTTTTTTGGTGGTGGGTTTTTGTTTTTGTTGGGTGTTGATTGGTGTTTAGGAGGATGTATCAGAGCTGGTGTGGTGCTGGGTGAAGTAAGGTTTGAAAAAATTGTAGGTGAGGAGATTAGATAGATGAAATTAAAGATTTAATTTGATTATAAATTGATTGCTAATCAGCTTATAGATATTTTTAACTTCTCCGTGTACTACTTACATAAGTTAGTGTTTAAAATAAATAAACAATTCAAGTGAATCATTTTTGTCATTTCTAAGAAAGGCTATTTAAACACTGAAATTTTAGAAAATAAAATGTGTTACAATTTTAAACGTCAAATTTTTCTTAATTTAAAAAATATTTTTAAAGTGTTTTCAGTTCGCGCTACATTTATTTTTACTTATTTATCTGCCAACAATTTTTAGATTCATAAATATTTATAAAATCAGCTGGCGAAATATTTCTTATGTAAAAGAAAATATTTTACTTTTTTTCTCACAATCGACGAGGCAATTGAGAAAGATCCAATCGATAACGCCAACCGTATATTTATACATACGTAAGTAGATATGTGATGAATAAATCAAGACACACGGTGACTCGGTATGCATCTGCTTGCGCATAAAAGCACTATTTGTCTTATATTGTCAATTTCAGTCCGGATTTACCAGGCACTTTAGCTTTTAGCAAAGATTTTTCCAACTTGTGTAAATAAGGCTCACGACTTTTCCTAAACTGGATGTACCAAAGATTAAATTGGTTCCGCGGAAAAGAGCGAAAATAGCTTTTTTTCGGCTCTTCCCCAAGTATACAGCGCAAGAAGAGCAGTAAATCACGCGAGTTTAAAGTTTGTTGTAAAGCAAAACTTTTCTACTTCGGAGCCTTTTCTTATAATCAGTGCCCGATCATTTTGCTACCAATTCATCCTAATTTACGTTAGTTTCTCGCGAATAAAACTTTCCCCTCCAGAATCCCGCCACTGCGTACAAAGAATCCCAAACATAATTAACCTTTCAAGTTTTCTAATTGCAAGCACCTATTTCTTTTACTCCTCTCTTTATTTAATGCCTACAGAGCGCTAACAATGCCGCAATAAAATAAAACCGACTTTACAATCTAACACCGACGCGCCTCCATCCAGAAATAAAAGCGTCAAATAAAAAATCTAATTATCCACTTAATTCCGAGCGCAACTCTTTCTATGAACTCCTTCATCAAGCGCGTAATATCCAGAGAAAACATTACGAAAAACGCCTGTCGAGCAGCGCTCCGCCAACTTCTATAACACTCGCGTCTACTTTTCCGAAAGCCAGCGACGATAAGACGATTTAACGGTGCCGCGTGTGTCAAGGCCGCGCGCTACGTTTTCTTTTTCAGACTCACGCGCCAGCCGGTCTGCATAATGTATCGGCGTCCCGCTCCTTTTTTTTTGGCCTGCGCAAGCTTATAACGTTTAGCGCACGTGCGCGTGTTTACCCGCAGTTTTTTTTTTCCATCCAGAGCGGAAGCCGGTTCCCGATGCGTTAAATTTGAAATTTTGATCGGGGGTATTTATAGAGATGCAGGAGTCGCCGCGATGAGGCGAAAGTTTTGATGAGGAGTCAGGGTCGAATCGATAAAGCCGATGATATTTTCGAATATGAACGCAATTAGCTGATCTTCGTGGAGTCGTGTGCGTGTTGTTATCGCGGGCTGTTATCTTAGTCTCGCTTGTAAATTACTAGTGTACACGTGTCAACGAGGCTGTAAACTTTGTATATGAATTTTAAACGGACTGGCGCAATCTTGCGGCGAAGTGAGAGGAATCGCTGTCACGGAGTGTCTTTGATGGATGGAAAAGTCAAAACGTGCAGTGGGAGAGTCGCACTGGCTCATGCATAAAGAAGGAAAAGATTTTCCATAGTCGAACAATGGGGATTTGTCGTTGCGATATTTACTATGATCAATTTTAGCGGGGTATTTACATGATAAAATGGTAATGAATTATGCATTCGTATTTTGTTCTGCATAAAAGTATCGTTTGTTGGGAAAACAAGGCTATTTATTGCAACGTGTTTGTTGTGCACTTTATCCTGTAAACTATTAATTTCTTTGAATACGTTTGGAAAACAGAGCTAATCAATTGCGATTTATAACTCATCTATAGAATTTTAATTTTTGGTCTATCCCGCTTGAATTTAAAATGCGGTGGCAATTTAAACTTATGCTAAGGCTTCGTAGAACATTTTTTATTAACACAGTTACGCCACACATAGTCGCTCTCTTGAATTATAAAAATAATTTTTATATAGTGTTTATACAGTAGTATAAAGAAAGTGACCTAGCTGTTCAACCCTTTAAAGTTCACTCACCCCGAATATTCACATTAAGAACGCTTTAATACCACTCAAGTACAATTCAAGCTCAATCAAACGTCCCAAAGCTAAAAAACGTCAAATAAATCTCTATAAAAGTAAAACACATAAAAAAGAAAATCTCTTGTTGCAGCAAAGTCAGCAAAGAAAAAAAAAGAAGAGGCCAGCCCCGTAAAGCACGCCGGAGCTTCCATCCTCGCTACTTTAATCCCCAATTCCTCCGCGCTCCTCTCGGCTCTCCCGGCGAGCTTAAAAAGCGACAGTGCAGCGCTCCCGGTAAAGTAGGTGAGAAAAAAAACAAAAGCTCCCGGCAGAGAGAAACTCACCCTCGAGATGCGCAGTGGCTGATGCTGGTCGCAGCCGCCGTGCATGCGGAAGCCCCAGGGCGAGCCGCCCGTCAAGCTCACCTCCCTCGCGGTCATGTCTCTCTCTCTTCCTCTGCTTCTCTCCCTCAAGCCAACCTCTTCTTCACGGCTCTACCCTCCTCAGCAGCGACAGCACCTCAACAACAACAACAACAACAACAACAATCGGAACTGTACCGCTCACCAGATAACTACATGGACACACGCGGCGATTCACCGGTCGGCGGCAGCGCCATCACCTGACAGCAGCAGCGACATGATGTTTACGACGCGCGAACACACAGATGTATATATCGAAGAGCCGCTAGAGCAGCAGCTAGTCGTCGACGGGCTTCCGCACTGTCTCGCGGCTCGCGGCACACTAGGCATCCGCGATGTGACTGTTCCTCCTCCCCCGCGCGCCGCTGCTGCTGCTGCTGCTGCTGCTGGCCCCACTCCACTGGCAGACTCGAGAGAACCGCTGCTGGCGCTGTGCTTTGACGCGCCCGCGCAATATCGCGCGCGCCCAAGCTGACCCTAGACCGCGCTCGCGCTCTCTAGGAGGCTGCAGCGCCAGCGCGCAGGTGCGCGATCAGCTGATCGCCCCGGCGTGGGAGGCAAGGAGCCGGCGTGAAGCGCGCGGCTGCTCGTCGTTCGGCTAAGCACCGGGAGGACGCCGACGCCGGCTCTGGAAAATAGAGAGTTCGATGTTGTGGGTGATATTTGAGGGGTGTTGGGTGATGGGCATGCTTTTGTCGATACTTTTTCATGCGACGTGCTGATATTGATTAGATGTTTCTGTGCAAGCTTCATTATCAAATTGTAGTAAGAAAAAGCTTAAATTATTCTAATTTCTTTACTACTAGTAATTACTGAATAAATTCCAAGCTTTTTATAAAAGAAGCGGATAAATAATATCCAAGACAGCATGAATAATTAAAATCTAAAAATAAAATGAAAAGAAATCCGGCACAATTACACGAGGTAGAAAAGTCGTTCGCTCCTTAGAAAACAATTACGAGGCCATAAAGCACTTCTCGAGCGAGCTTTCCTATTCCTCCGGCTCGTACAACAACTGCATTTTTCCGTGGAAAACGATGACGATTTTTCCCGCAATCCCCCGGCGCGCGTGCATGCTTTTAATGCAGCGCTAATTGAAACTTCAGCTCGACATCTCGGCAATTACCGGCCGCACACTGCAAGAGCCGTATAAAATACTCGAGGGGGTAGAAGAAAGTCCTTCCAATTAAGAAGCGCGCGACGACGACAACGACTGCCTCACTCTCTTTCTCTTGTTATCTTCATAATGGACAGTGACGCTAGGCACGTGCAGTAGTGCAGTTTTCGAAAAGCCCGCGCCTGGCCTCCAGAGAGGAGCTAGCTGCGCGCACTCATAATCGCGAGCAAAGTTGCTTAATTCGTTAATTAACAAACTTGGCATTGCTGACAAGATGCGCGCTCTTCTCCTTATGGCTTTGCCGACGCCCGGAAACAGGATGGAGAAAAGTGCAGATGTGTAAGCGAGACAAATTGATGTTAAGTTCATTTTTGCTTAAATCGTGTTATTATGGTGCGCTGAGAAAGGCGGGACGTGACAGGCTATATTAGAATTATTATAGTTTTTAGCGAGATTGTGAAATGGAGAGCGAGTGAAATAGTTATTTAATATGGAGCTAATTTTAATTAAATTAAAGCTATGACTACAAGTTTCATATTGTCAGGAAAGTAAACGAGAAAATTGATTGTGAGTCGATATAAAAAAGAACATGATTCAAATGTCTTGAAAATAATATCGAGACCTGAAGTATCTACGAAAAACATGCTTCATGCTCTTCCGATAAAAACCAACGAGGTACCTTCTCTTGTAAATTGTATTTTTTCCCTAAGACATTTAAGCCATGTTCTTTTACTTATCAGTTCAAGATAAGGTCTTAAGCTTTAGTATAAATTTAGCTACTCGCGGTGCTTCTTAAAATTTTTATATATTTTATTTTTAATAGATTCCATATATTTAATATAATTATGATATAATAACATTATGATTTAAAAAAGTGATTTAAAAAATTTTGTCTCAATTTGTTATATGTCCAAATAATAGCGATGCTTATTGTTTTTTACTTCAAATAATTATTTTTACGTTACAATAAATGTTTTATTTACACCTTTAAAATATTGCAGGTAACTGTTTCAGACGATTATCCTTTTTTAAACTAGAAATCCGGTTTATTATTATACTTGATATAAAAAAAAACTAATAATCATTCGAATTAATTATTTTAGTTTCTCTAGAAATGAGCGAAAAACATATCTTAAAAAAGATCAAAAGGTTTCTCATCCAAATTAAATCTTTTATTTAATTTATATTTTTCAAAAACCTCGTCAACAAAAATATATCACCGGTATATATAGCGTTCCATTTGAGAAATTAAAACCAGGTAAGCTCTATATAACCACGAACCAGATAGCACTTGTAAATTCACAAAATCGATTTCTTCCACAATTTTCCATTCATCCATCAACCTTCCCCCGCTTAATGACGCTCGCGAGAAAATTAATCCAAAGAAGATCATGTTCGCCACTTACAGTGGTAAAACTGATTCACCGCAACGTGAATGAAAAATTATGAAATCCGATGATGATGAACGACGCCGGCAGCTTAGCTGTTGCCTAATTCTCGGCATTATGTGCGAGCCGACTATCGAGCACGTCCCTCAGGCGGCAATTAAGTATCGCAGCAGTCAGAGCTCGGTTTCATTCAAAAGTGAGAGGATATAATGTATATAATATAAATGCGACGACTGCCTTTCAAGGCTCGCAGGGGATTGAATGCGCGGAAATAAACCGTATATCTATAATACCTGGCTGGATTTTGTAAACCTCTTAGCGAGAGAGGAATTTTAGTAGGTTTTTGCAATGCTTTTTTCAGCAAATTTGCCGCTCGGCTGCTGTAATGAAGTACCTATAAGTGAAAGTATATTGCGTGCAAATAAAATTCAATGTAATTGTGATTAATTTTAACGTCAAATTTTCGCTTGTACTGAAAAAGCACAATCAGCATGACTTACAAATCAAATTTGGACGGTAATAAACGTAACTAAAATAAAGCTTATTTAGAAAAAATAAAAAAGATTTAAATAATTTTTGTTATTTTGCATATCTGAAAAAATTTTATTTAATAAAGTTGTTTTTATTATGGCCTCAAGGTATCGAGAAAAAAAACTATTAAGTTATAAAAAAAAAAAACAAACTTGAATATGCACATTGAGTAAGATTTTTGCGATAACACGAGGAAAAAATACAAGGATAAAAACAAGCTCAACGTAAAACCATCGCATTTTCAGTGAAAACAATTTTTTTTTAAATATAGTGGCTAAAATTATGATAAAACGTCCTAATTTATAATCTAAATTGTCTGCAAACTTAGCTGTTAATTAAAACTCGACTTAAACGAAGTAATTAACTTTTCTCAATTAACTTAATTCATTGAACACTGTATTAAACTCTACAGCACTCCAGCTCTGTATTTAACAGTAATCAATTCCGTTAACTAAAACAAAGATCGGCGAATCCAGCCCAGAAAGCCATTTTCACAAGTCCACTCGAGCCCATTAATCAAACGCTTCCCTCCACCAAGTCACACCAGCAAATGAACTCCATTCGAAAGGCCAATTACTAAAACACACAAACGTCCTCTTCCCCCGTCGTTCATTTTTCTCCTCCCCGGCTCATTGAGACGAGCCGCAGAAAAGGCGCGGGCTGTCAAGTTCGCTGGAACGTGAGTGGAAAACCGGCCAATCTAGTTCTGCGCGCTTCGCGATTTCGCTGCTCGCGAGTATGACCGGCGAGCTGTCCGATTGCGCGCGTGCCTTGCTATTTACGCTCGACTGCGGCTCTCTGTCGGGAAGGTCGATTGTACCGGTAGCACAGTGCCGGGAGTAGCGATGGCATCCGCCTATATATGCGGAACTGGACTCGCAAGCGCGCGCGCGCGCCCGCGCGAGAGCTGACGAGTCTGGGTCAGGGATTGATGGATGAGATGAACAATGCGAAGACCGTTAGAGACGCGGGAGTCCTTTAATGCGCGATGAATGCCGACTTTCTTGGATTCTTTCTAGCTTTATTTGCCTTTTTTCGATTGATTTTTTTTATAGTATTGGAAGTTTGTATTAAGTGATTTAATCAGTACAAACAATAAGTAAATAAAAATTATTTATTTTAATAATTTGTTATGTGTAATATAATATGTGTTATACATTATGGTTATTATTATAATTTTATTTATTATATTATAATTTTATTTTTATTATTTTAAGTTATTTCGCCTGAAGTATTAAAATATGGAATAAAATTCTTGATGTAAGTTTTTTATTAATGAGATTACATATATATTATTTTTAAGAAAATAATTACATTTAGAAACCATTATTTTCATTTTTTGCTAACAAAAAGCATGTTAATGTTAAAGCATATTAATTATAGTCAGTTTACTTATTCAAAATTATAAAAGCATCAAATGAACTCTTTAACTATATTATATGTAAAATTATGCTATATTAAAGTTAACTCACTATAATTAATATATCATAAATGTTGTGATAATTGTATGTAATAAAATTACCTGATCATAAAAAAAATTTTAGTTTCTGTATTTTCGTAGCGTTTACTTATAGCTTTCTCAACAAAAAAATAATTAATTTTTTATAAAATTTGTATATAGTTAATTTGTTGCTTCAACTTGTAAAATCTAATTTTATATATTTATCATTATAAATAATATTGAAACATTTATTTCAATACTTCGAAATATTTTTACCGTGACGCGTGAACTACGTAATATTTTTTCAGGTAGAACTTACCTCGTATATTACATAAGTTTTCGAATAAAAATATACACTAACAAATGCATAACATAGTTATTTTTAACTTTTCATTTTTCTTAGTAATTTACAAATCTGCTCATAAATTGTGTTTTGAAGAAAAAAATTACACTACTAAAACAATATAATAATAAATTATCTAAAGTTTTCACAATTTTTTATCACTAGTATAATGAATTTTTTCAATTTCATAATCGGAATAAAAAAAAAAATATTTCCTCGCTTATAATAATTTTTTTAATATATACATGAAACATGTTTATTACTCAAATAGTCAATTCAAATGAGAAAAAAATTAGTATTATATTTATACTTATGAATTTAAAACACAAACAATTTAAGATTATAAAATGCTTGTATAAAAGTTTATAAAACGTATTCTCCTAAAATAATTGCTTTCATATGTATCAAAATCAAAACGTAGCTAAACATTTGCAAGATGCAATATACATAGCCAATCACAAAAAGTACATGTAAAAAAAACGCAAAAATAGCCATAACACACATATTGAGCAAAACCTGTAGCCGACTCTTACGAAACGTAATTAAGCCATCTTGCGTGATCACTAATGCAAAAGAACGAGTACAATGGAGAAGTAAAAAAATATAAACAAAAAACTGCAAGAAGTCCAGCAAAGCAATAGTAGTAGTAGCGTAGCATTACACAGACACTGTTACAAGACAGACCTAGCACTGCCGGGTGTACGGCGTCGTGGTCGGTAATCGCCGCAACGTCCCCTGTCATTTCACCCTTGTCGCGGCAACTACTCTTTGGTACACGAAAAGGACTTCCTGGTAACTGGACGCGAAATTAGTTGCGAGGGTGGCTTAAGCGCGTGTATAACTTGCTGTGCGCGTTTTGCCGACTTGTTGTGCATGCACACGGCGTCGCCCGGCGCCGCGCGGCGGACATGTCAACGTCGCGGCAGTGTTGTGCATATATATACACGCGCGCACGCGCTTAGCTGCGATGCCATCGCCGCGTCTTCCGCATCCCCCGCATGCCGAAATCTATATACGCATTTAGCGAAAGATGTATCTCCTCATTCGGTCGAGCTTTTCTGCGCTCAGGTGTGAAATTGCCGCCGGCGGGATATTCTTCGCGGCGCGAGTGATATTATCGACTGATGTAAAGTAAGCTTTTCGTGGGTAACATTATTCCTTCAATGTAGCTGACGATGGTAAAGAAAGATTTTTTTATATTATTATTATTTAGATGTTTTATGTTTTTTGTGATATATAATTTTTTTTATAATATTCATTTTCTTTTGATTTTTAAGTATAGATGAATATGTTATTAGTAAAGCTGCTATCATTCACTTTTTCTTGATTACTTTGCGAAGTTCTAGATGTAAGTTGTAGATGGCGATGATTTGGTATACAGTTGGTTTGGTATTGTTGGACGATCGTAATGATGTATCATTAGTTGTTGTAACAGGGTCTAAAAATTTTTTATCAATTCTTTTATAATCATTTAATACACTCAAAAGAATGTTTGAAACAATGGTTTTATGAATTTTTTTCTCAGTTTACGTTACTCCAATATTTTTAGTATATATCGACCATACCAATCAAAAAGACACCTATGCCTTCATGTAATTTCAATATTTTTTTTTAACTTTGAAGACACGTATGTATTAATTTATTGATAGGAATTAATTCAATTTTCAAAAAATAATCCTGTAAATAATATATTATACATTGCTAAAGGGACTAGTCTGAATGAGTTAAATTTAAATAAAATGATTTTTATTTGTAAAAATAATTTTTAATATATTTTGGCACATTGAGTGATCTACATTATGTTTCAAGTCTCTAAAATTGCCCAATAAGTATTAGAAACCTTGCTTTTTCAACTTTGTAATGTTCAACAATAGTACTAATCAAACAAATGTTATTTTCTAATGGGTACGTGGTAAGGTGGGTTGAGAATTCAAGTACTTTAAATATTAAATAAATTATATAAAGAATAAACGGCGTAGAAAATGTACAAAACAAAATAATTCTTTTATTGGCTATTATTCACAATTTTAAATGTTTCGTTTATTATAGACTATTTAAAGAAACGCGCGATTTCTAATAAATCTAAGGGCTACAATTTAAACGTGCCGATTGACTTAAAACTAGTAAGCATACACACACTTACATCTTAAACTTGCATACAAAGCGCCGATCCTCGCTGGTTCGCCGAGTTGCCGACGTCTCCTGGAGTACCTGCGTGATCGTTGACCCACCTAATGGTCGGATGATTGTGATTGGATAAATGTACAATTTAGGCCTTAAAGACGGCTCTCGCCGAATTTTTATTCTGGCACGACCGCGGTTTGCTAACAATTAATCGTGCTTTCCTTCAAAGGCTAGCGATGATCTGCCGAAATTTCCAATAACCCAATAACCCAATAACCCAGAATATGTAAAAAAAATGTAAATAAATAAAATAAAATTATTTCTAAAATAAAATAAAAAAATAATATCTAATATTTTTTTATTTGATTTCGAACAGATTATTTTTGTTCATCATATGTATTGGCTGTTGTTAGAATTGTTATTCATCGTTTTAGGAATATTTTATTGTTAATCCGCTAGTCCTGTGTTTGTTAGATTTACTATCGTACTGTCCGTCGAACATTGAAGACAATCAATCAATCAATCAATTAGATAGGCAGACAGACCGACCGACAAGAAGAAGAAGAAGAAAAAGAAGAAGAAGAAGAAAAAAGAAGTTAAGATAGCGATAACAATTAAGACGCAAAAATCCCGGTGCCGACCTTTACATTCATACATAAAAAAATTGACTACACATCTAAAAATTTTATGAAAAAAATTGAAAAACTTGTGTAAAAACTAAACTAAAGAAATGTAAACTAAGGTTAATAAGACAATATCGTCTTCGTCTTTGTTCTCATCTTTGATCCATGAACGACCATCCGCTGACTTGCTTGAGGACGACGAAGACGTTGATATCTCTGATAATCCTCAAGATGAAGAAATACCGGAAGTTAGGTTAGGGATTCTTGAAGATATCATAGATATCGATATGGCCACGCATCATGCAGAATTGAATGATATTCTATGCTTTATTAAAAAGTTAGAGGCCCAAGTGATACAGCTCAAAGAAGAAACTTAATACTTTTTTATGTCAAATTTACTGCTTACAAGATAATTTTATTTTTTACGAAGTTAATATACTATTTATTAATTATTACATATATAAAAAGTTAATGTTAAATATTGAATCTAAATTTTACAAAAAATTTTTGAAAAATCTTTATTTAAAAATTAATTAGGAACAGTTTTTTTTTCGTAATCCCACTGTACTATAACAATACTATAATAATATAATAATACTTTTGTTCATACTTTAGTTCACTCCTTATAAAATTTTGGGATTAAAATATACTTAAATACACTAAATTAAATTATTTAATAAATATAAATTATAGAATAAATTAAAATCAAAATAAAGTTATTAAATTTATTATTTTATTGTAAAGAGTGGTAATGTTTAAAAAAATAATAGAATTATTAAAATAAAGTTATAAAGAAAATGATATTTTAAATATTTTTGTTCTTTGAAACTTTCATTTGCAATCTTACTTTAAGTATGTAAAAACTTTTTAATTCTTTAAATTGATTGTTCTTCTTAAAAAACTTTGACATATTATGTTTAACGGAGATATAAGGAATTAAGGGTAAAAAGAAAATATAGACTGATATTAATTTTTATTCATATTTTATTTATAGAATATATATAATGATTACACACGACAATCGTAGAATAATATGCTTTTTCACACGTTTTATAATCGTTATCCTATCTTAGTACAAAATTCTTCTTATATTAATACACATTCATTTTATTTAAGACTTAAGACTAACGCATCATGGAAAGTATAAAGAAACGCAGTTTTACATAAAAACGTAAGGCACCTTGGTGAAACCAAAGATCGTCAAATTAACAAAATGAAATTGACAATTTTATTAAACTTAAAGCACAAAAATACAAACATAATCACTCGTATCAAGATAATATTTTTACATGAGAATTGTCATTTATATTTAATAATATAATCAAATTTTATTAGAGATTCTAAGAAATTTTTTTATTGAAATTTAAGTAAAAATTTTACCTTGATTATCGATTAAAAAAAACAGTAACAAACAACTTGTATTCAACATTTTTCGTGGAAACTGTAGTTACTATATAATTTTATAAATGGTTGATTCAAGTATTTTGAATAATGGAGTAAGGATAATTTTATTTAAATATTATGAAATCGCAATGTTTAACAACCAGGTCAATCTATTAAGCACCATTTTAACACCATACAAAAATAATTGTAACGCTTTTTATAAGATATCGAATCAATAATTTTGATTAGATAATCGAATATCATAACAGATTTTGATCGTAGCTCAGAAGAGTCAAACATTAACTGAAACTTAATTACTAACAATCGGCAAAAACTTAATTTAATAGCGTATTAATTTCAAATTTAAACTGAATTTTTCATAATGAAATAGTAACTGTAGATTTTTCTCAAATATAATTCAAAAATAATAAATATAAATAGTACATAATAGTTTAATGAACATGTAATTTTTTAACTGATTTTTTCTAACAGCATATCAAATGCAATCAAAAATGTTAGTTTAATAATTTTTTTTTTTTTGTATTTTATGTACTATTATTATATATTATTATTAACTAATAATATAATCAATGAGAAATTTAATAGAATTTTGAATGAAAGAACCAAAATAACTAATCAGCATAATCATAAACTATGATTGAAAAATTTAATTGCTCAAACAAGTAATTTTAACTGTGCCATTAAAAAATTTAACCAGAAACGTAATGCAAAAATGACGATTTAAACTAAAATTTTGTAACTGTTATAAAACCTAAATTACCAAACGAAAATTTAACTTCAAACCATAAAAAACGAACAATCTATAACAGGCTTAAAAATATGGAAATAAGAAACGAATAAGCGTATCAAACGCCCACAGGGCGGCACCTTCTGAAAAAATGTAACGTTTGCTACTGAAAAGTGAATCAAACAAAAATTCAAAGATTGTTGAAAAAATTAACATAAAAAATTCTTAAACAAAACATTAATCAAAACAGTCTAAATTAAGAAATGATCAAGATGTAAAACAGAAATTAAGAATACAACATATAATCAACTAACCGCTTTAGAAAAACATGAACACAAGCAGTCTATTAGTGCTAAAATAACGAGTGATTAATAAACAAAATAAATATTTTGATCAACCGAAAAAATATAACAAAAAATGCAAGGCACGAATGGTAAATTTAACAATTTTTTTAATGAATTCGATAAAAAATGAGATACATAGTCCAAATAGTAAAAATAAAACGTAATAAGTGAATCAGAACAATAACAATAATGTTATTCAAAGCAAAACTTAATAATTGTGAAACTTAACGATACAAAACTTGAACCTAATCCAAAACAAATTGCCAAAACAAACAATTTTTATTTCAAACGTTAATATGTAGTAATATAACAGAACTTCATAATTCAAACTTAATTGATCTTCAACGGTAATCAAAATTAACATAAACAAATTTAAAGTAAATACGAAAAATAAAACAGTAAAAAAATAAAAAGAAACTGAAAATTAAAAGAAAAATGAACCAAAAAATAGAACTAAAAATAATCAAAAATAAAAAAGTATAAAAATGAACAAGTAAAATCAAAATTAAAAAATAATAATTATAAGAATCAAAATAAGATACTTAAATAAAAAATAAGTGTAATTAAAATAATAACTAGGTTTCGCTTATAACTTTCCATAAAATGCACTTAATCTATAAGTCTTATTAGTTTAAAAACTCTGAATTTACCTACTGTTTTAACTTTTTTTTTACGAAATCTACTAATCTAGCATAAAAGTTATTAAAAACCTTATTTTCTTCAAAGTAAATGAGTGAGTTAACCTAAATCGATAAACTAACGTTCGTTGATAATTATTACAGTATCGAAGTTGGAAAACAGTGGATTACAATCGAATATATTAATCATATTCGAAATAAAACGCGGAAACTCAAAAAAATCCCGAAATCAAAATATTATTAGAAATCAAAGTACATCTAAATTTGAATGTATTTATACCTATAATCTAGATTGAAAACATCTAATACGAAGTTTAAAAAACACGTACACACACGATAAATTTCATTATTAACATGTATTTTACTGAATAAATGAAAGTAATTTTTATAGTAATTTTCTAATGCAAAAATTTCTAATAATTATTGAAAGTTATAAAACTTATCTAATATATTAAATGGTATATCCTAAGAGTATTTTAACTTAAGAGCGACTTATTGAAACTACAATAAAGTTATGCTCATTTGCAAAGCAGAATTATTATTAACTATTCACCAGGATATTCATCCACTTGATAGTGCGATAGAATCGCGGTAAAACAATCAGAAAAGAAAAAAAAATATAAATCTTAGCCAAAAATTCAAATTTGACATAGGATTGAGAATCTCTCCCATAATTCACTGATTTTTTTTAAACATTTTAATCAATATAATAATACACAATAAAATAGAATAGCAAAAATGTATCTATTTAAGTTTTAGCATAACATTAAATTGAAATTATGGATGCATTATCTCACGATAAATGAATGTATTGTATATGCTTTTAATTAAAATAATATTTGACACAGTTTTTGCAATTATTTAAAATCAAGTTGAATAACGGAGAGATCCATTGTTCATTAAGGATAACGAAAATAAAACGTAAGAAAAAATCAATTATTTCACAAAGTGTGATGTAATTCAAAAAGAAAGAAAAAAAAAATAAATAAAATTTAAAAACTCAAAATATTTATGTAAAAATAAACTTCATACTTTTTGAAGCGGATGAATTTTATCATTCAAAAAGTTCTGCGATCAGCGGATGAATTTCAAAAAAAAACCTTTTCCAAGAATTACTCAAAAATAATTTTGTAAATTTATAAGTTTTTAAATAATTTGCAATATATTGAGTAGTTCTTAAAATTAGGTTGCATACATCTTTTGAAACTCACCCGCTCTTTTACTGCAATAATATGTTCTCCTGCTAAAAAACTATATAACAATGGTTTCTGTCGAAATTTTTTATGAAAAGTGTCCGATCAGAAAGAAGGATTTCAACAAGTTATACTTTTTATACTATTTTTTTATATGTTAAGTGATAAAATTAAAAAATAGTAAGCTTGTTTTTCAGATTACGGAAAAACCGATTTTGAATCGACTGATCCGTATGGTATCATTCTAAATTGTAAATTTAAATTTTCTTTACATATGTTAGTGTACTAAGACATGTTTTTTTATTATGCATATGTCAGTCCAATTTCAAATCGTTAATCAAATGTTTTTTAAATTCTAAATTTTATTTGAATTTAAACTTGATATTCTTTTATTTTTTTTTTTTAGATTTTTTGTTCAAATTGTTATCGAATAAAAAAATAATGTTTCAAATAAAATAAAAACAGAAATAAAAATAATAAAAAAAAGAAATTGGAAACGTTTCGTATAAAAACCATCACACTGCTGTTAAGTAAACTGTACATGACTTTAGAATGCGATTAATTATAAAGTTTTGTGTGCCAAAAAATAGTGCTGCCTAAATTATGGTAATTTTTTTTTATTTTTTTTTTTTATTTTTTATTGAGAACAGCATTAGTAGTTGCTGGTTTTTAACGAAAAGAGGCCAAATCATTAAAAAAAAATAATAATTAAAAAATAAAAACATAAACAAAAAAAACATAACAAAACAATTTTCAACATCACGATAAACAAATCAAATTACTTTACTATATTCCAATAGCTGTTTCTTTTTACAAATTTTTACTTTTGTATATAAAAGTATACTTTTTGTATATTATTTACACCTGAAAATAAGTTTCTGATTATACATATTTATCAAAAAAGTTTTAACTAATACTTTCTTTTTGAATGTTCATTTGTTTACCATGATGTTATTATAAATGAAACACAAGACAGCGCAATAAAAATAAAATAAACTAACGCGAAAGAACGCAATGATATAATTATATAACTAGCCTATCTTAAGAGTACGAAAGCTCTTAACTCTACAAGACAGCCGTAATGTAACTTGACGTGTATAGTCATACTACTGATTTTCGGTTGCAAGATCGAGAGTTTTGATCACATTGTTATTGTATCTCTTTTTATATGTTGC
Organism: Eupelmus urozonus; assembly: GCA_900480035.1. Classification (NCBI taxonomy): domain Eukaryota; kingdom Metazoa; phylum Arthropoda; class Insecta; order Hymenoptera; family Eupelmidae; genus Eupelmus; species Eupelmus urozonus. The sequence goes on along the minus strand of UELX01001703.1, from coordinate 21,406 downwards.
ATATTACACAAAATATATTCTGTAAAAATATTGTTGATAATTTTCTTATGTAAGATTATAGTGAATATAGGTATGTTTTCAGAAAATGATCTAATAATGACATTGATTATTTTTTGTGTAAAATGTGAAACATAAATATTATCATTTTATTTCATTATTAGATTATTGAAGTTTTTACGAATAAGATTTTTAAACAATGTTTAGTTACCGATCAAAACCCTCTCAACCTATGCCATAATACAATGATGATATTTCTATAATAATTAAAGTATACTTTTTAAAATTTTAAAATGATCCTATAACAAAATTTATTTATTTATTTATTTTTTTAATTAAAATAAAAAGAAACAAACAAATTTATCATCATTGTTGTATTTTGCATAGTAACTATGTAATTTTTTTTCTATTGCCAAAATTATTAAGTGAAGAGCCTTATTGATATACAGATCGGAAAACATTGGCTGTTAATGATCTTTGAAAATGTTTATAGATCAATATGTAAGCAATCGTATAAATAAATTGTGGAACGAGAAACATTACGTTATTTAGACGGCGATGAAATCCCACGACGGCGGCTGTCCTCGACGAGAGAAAAAGGTCCCACGATGAATAAACGTAAAAATGCCCACGTGATTCGTTGACTTCGCATCGAACGAAGTCGCAGCATGCAAATATATTTTTTGAAAATCCTTTTGATTTATTCTTTGAATTTGTATTTTGAAGCGCAAGAAAGTAAGCGCAATTTTTGGTTGTTCATTGCTTGTAGTTCCTTTTTTTGTCGAAATGTATCGTCGCTATTGATTTTGTTGGATCTTGATGATGATTTTCCTTAGATATACTTTCGGTCGGAATTAGATTTCGGTTTCTTGAAAATGTTTTTGCCTATGTGGCTTGAGACAAAAAAAATGTACTTTTCAAACGTGGCATGTATGAAAAAATAATTATAATTAAAAAAAATTCTAAAACCGAGCCGAGAGCGACGAGATTTTCGGAGACTTGTTTTTGAGATCGAAAAATTAATTAAGATCAAAAACTTTGATCCAGTACTTCACAGCATTGGTGATGATTGTTTTTCATAAAATAAATTTTTGTAAACATAATTGATCTCTGTAAATGAAGAATATCAATTTGTAAAATAATTCAAAAATGCTCCTCTTGCGATGACGATTGTTTTGAGGTAGGTGTAGTGCTTCATATTCAGATGCTTTTTGGTGGAACATTTCTTGGAAGTATATAGGCAGATGCGAAAGTTATCGCCAAATTATGAAAACGAGAAGTCCCATTTTTCGGATATGTCATCGTCAATGCTTGAAGAGTGATTTGGAACAACAATCTTCTTTTTATCCTGGTAGTCATCCTGAGTTGATTAGATTTTATTGTTTCTTTATTGACGCGGTGACATAAATTTCAGTTTTCAATAGTGCAAGAAATTGGTTTCCAGGCCAACTCGCGACTATGTCACTCGCTAAAATATTTTTGTTTACTTCTTCTTAGTGAAAACAATGTTGAGTGTAGCTGTGGATTATTGATGGTTGTCAATAAAATAAAATTTGTTCTTCTCGCCTTTTAACGAGTCAAATAATAGTCTATTTTTCATCTGTAAAGTAAATCCGTAGAAATGAAAATTTTTAAAATAAACAAAAACGTCATTTGGTTTACTGCTTATTGAAAGTTTGTTGAATTTGTAAATTTCTTATTTTTTTGTACTTTGTTTTGGTTTACAACTCGGATGACTGAAGTGCTATTTCAAAGTGAATTTGTAGATGTCAATAAGTTTTATCCAAATCATCACGTTTACCGCAAAGTACCTTCATCTCAGCAATATCCTTTTTTTCTTATGATCATTTTTCTGGATGTATGATTTACTGTTAGTATGTTGTCGATTTTGTATTTGTTCTTCTTCTCCGAGATCTTCTGTTGAAGTACTTGATTCTTTACAATTAGTTTTTAAGGGTAGAAAGTGCGGAATTTTGTCGAAAGTTGACATGAGTGCTAATATTTTTAAGCAATGATTTTGTTTTGCAAATGTATTACCGGAATTTCTTGGTATATTTTGTTATTATTCTTGGTGATATTGTTGTGCGTCTACAGCCAGACAGAGTTGAAACTCAAGTACAGGAATTCTTGAGTATTGAGTGTTTCATCTACTTTTCTTCTTTTATGGGTTCACGTAGAGTTTCTTGGTCTCGCGGCTGGGTCCATCGCGGATGACAGCAACAATGAGCCATGCCGATTCATCCACTCTTCTTCTTCCGGGGCTGCTAAGTGTGAATGTGTTTCTTAAGGGCCTCTCCGTTGATCCTTCGCTCTCAGCAGTAGTGCAGTTGTTTTGGAGCAGTGTTTCCATTGCCATTTGCAGGACCTGGAAGGGTGTGAGCGTTAGCTACGAAGCATTACCAAAAGGATAGAGAAAGAAAGGTGTAGTATGAGAGTTAAAAGAAAGGAAGGCAGGCACTTGAAAGAATACTAAAAATAAAAAAATACACTATACAAGAAAACTATTGTGCGTCATTGTAGGAGACCAATTTTTGCAAACTTCATTTCTTTGAATTCTTTCGAGGTGAAAAAGGAGATTAAAAAATATAAATGTCACTATACGGGACCCAAGAAACTGCAAAATAAAAGACTCGCACGGTTGGGGACCGAATAGGGGCCTTTTGTCGCTTCTCTGTGTCTGTATGTAAGTCTGTGAGTATATTTGAGAAAAAGAAAACAAAAGGGCCTGAGCGGACTATTGTTCTCAAGAAAAGTCAGGTTTTTTGTGCCACACTGTTCTGAACTTCCGATTTGCGGTAATGATCATGTAGCTAGTTGACTTTGTTTTCATATATTTTCCTTGCAAGTGAAATTTGCATTTTTTAATGTAAGTATGATTATTATTGTGTCAGATGTTTTTTTATTTTTCGTGTTTTTCTTAATTATTTTTTTCTGAACTTATACCTGCTTTTTTTATTTATTGTTAATTAATTAAAAAAAATAATATTTCGTTTGTGGTTTAACAACTATATTATTTTATGAATAAAATGATTTTATGGATAACTTTGAGACTATTAATTTTGTATCATGTCTGGTTTTATTATGAAACGTTGATAAATATGTTTTTGAACCATAATATACTTTTTACGTCTAATTAAATGCTTCGATGGTATCATTTGAACTATAGATTTTGTATTATATCTAATGTTCGATCTGAATTTGAAAAATATATCCCTAAGTCAAAAAAGTTAATTTCGTATTTTCGTTGTAAAATGGATTTCTTCAGATCTATTAATTTTTATTACGGTTGTTATGAAACTGTAAATTATTATTTAAATGTATTGATCAAACATTAGATATTTAAAGAAATTGATGACAGAAACATTTTTTTCTAATCAGATTTTGAATCGATTCATGAGTAAATTACGAACATTTTCTTAAATTTGTATTTAATGTTTAAGGAGAAGTTTGGAACTATTTTTTTCTTAAATAAATTCTCATAAATTCTTTGAAATTTTAACAGCAAAACTTAAAATTTTTAACATATACGTGATAACCAAATAATTTTTTGTCAACTAAAATAATATAAGCTCTATATATTACTAAATATTTCTTCGATATTCCGAAAAATAATTTTTTAATCTAAAATAATAATTTTGCGATTCTAGGCCAGTTATTCAATTTATTTATTTTGAAAATGTAATATGATTTTTTTAAATTTTAGGTCACCAAACTATTTTTCTTTGTTATTAAAGTTCTTCTAAGTACTTTCAAATTTGGTTGAAAAATTCAATGATAGAATAATTGTTTATGAATATTTCAACAGTTAATTTATTGTAGCAGCATGTCTTTGATAAATACTTGATTTTGCAGCTATTTCTTAATTATGGAATATTTTTTTCAGATATTTTTCTGTTTTCGACTATAATAATTAAATTAAATTTTCATTTGCAAAATCTATAGAGCATCAATTTAGATATAGCCAGACTATTTATTCATTGTAAAAATACTTTTTTGCGTAAGACGATTCAGTTGATATCCATAATAGATTTTTTTTATATGTTTTCAAAATAATTTTTTCATAAATTATAGTGGCACAACTATTTAATAATTTTTCTAACTGACCTGAAAATTAATTTTAAACCTGTCAATTTTTTAAATGGCTGACATAAATGGTCCGTAAACTATTTTCAAATTATAACAAATACATAATGATGATAAAATAAAAAATTGGTTGAATTTTAACGTCTTTTTAAATCAATCTCATAAACCTGAATTTGATTGTTTGATTTTCATTTATAAAGTGCTATTTTTGAAATTTTTGTATAAAAAAAATAATTTTTTAAATAACATAAATAATAAGCAAAATTGAATTTTTGTTTATCAAAGATTAAAGAAATTTGCGTTAGTACAAAAACAAAACAATTTTATTCTATTTCATAGCTTCAAAAGATATTTAGAAATAACAAAAATCTATTCAACGTTAAAAAACTAATGGAGAATTTTTATTCAGTTTCCACAACCAAATTTAGCAGTGACAAAAAAATTACCAAATAAATATCTATAATTTTATTAAGTTCAAGCCCTTGAGTATTTCAACTGTCGACAAGTTGTATTTGAATCGAAGGGATCTGTTGCGTAAGCAGTTGAATAGTGATTTATTGCCTAATGGTTCGAATTCAAGTGTCTGAGAACTCCAACAGGTAATCTGTTAATGATTGGATTTTTTTGTTTTTTAAAAGTAAACAAAATGATGAATGGCAAATGGTTTTTTTTTTTTGAATATTTTATAAAAACTGGATGTTTGGTTTTGAATTTTTTTTTGCGTGTCACGGAGTCACGGCTTAGTTTTGAGAATGCTTTGACCAACAAATTTACCAAAAATAACATATTCTAAAGTGTATAATTTATTCATTGAAATTATTTGTACCAAGACTGATTCGACTGGAGCTGTTCCTTCACGTTGTTTGATGCTTGTCCCACAATTTTGTAGGTTTCAAAAGTTTACAATTTCGATATATGTTTTTCGATTTTTCACGTGGTATTGCCCTTTGATCCGCATTCTCTTTCTCTCTCTTTCTTACCAGATTAAGACTATTTTTAGTATTACATAATGTAATATATATCACATTCTAAATGATCTCCAAAAATTAAATTCATCGTCAGAAATAAAAATTGTTTGTGATTATTATAATGGCCATGTGTATATAAATTTCGGCGTTTTCAGAGCTTAAATCATGACAAAGATAGAGAGAGATAGAGATTCCGAACAAGAGAAAGAGAAAATTGGATTTTGTACTTGTTGCGCCATGAATCGTGACAGGTTTATTTGGGATGTGCGTTAATGAGGGGTGCATAAATTGTGAGTCGCTTTTCATGTGTGATTACAAGTGCGTGTGTATGCGTGCTAGTACGCCGATGGGGGTTGTCACTTCCGGCCCTCGACGGAAACGGCACTTGTTATCTCGCCCTTGCTCTCTCTCTTGTCTCTTTTCATAGCGTTGTGTTCCCCCTTTTGACTCATCACCGTGTGTGTATTGTTTGCTTTTGCCCTCGGAAGTTAACCCGTGCAGTCAAAACGGTCTATTCATAATTGTACCGCGAATCGTGACGACAACCGCGCCCGGCAGAGAGTTTAAATGGTACTTGTACTAGGTTCCAGATGACTTTTGTTTTGAATGAATCAATCAGAAGGCGCTTTTTTATTCAGAATTTTTGGTTCACAAGGAATAACAGGTGCCTTTTCCGTCGAGACTAGAAGAGATCGCGGGCCTTTGATATTTTATACTTTTGACATACGTTGACAAACCGTGCAAAAATTTCATGAGCCAAAATAAAGTGCAAGTTACTTTTTCAGTGTAAGAAGATATATGCTTGCAGATTTTGAAAAATGAATTTTTTAATCCACTTTCATGAAAATGTTTTAAATATAACAAAAACCGTACATCATACAACAATAAGTCATTCTTATGAAAACTCACGATCGAAGGTTTGAGCAGCTGTAACGGATTTGGAAAACTATTTTTGCTATTTATTTTATAACTTAAATTGTATTGTATGGATAAAAAATTAATGGCCAAATCTGTTCTGTATGCTATTACTATGAAATGTTTATGGAGTGCTTTTTTGTTGTGCCAGAAAAGAAAAATTTGTTACAATACTGTCAGTTAAAGATTTTGGCAAAAAATCAAAAATTGAAAAAAATTTACTATTACAATTTTGTGTCCCAAAGTTATTATGCCTTCGATGTGAGTCTTCTAAGAGAATTTAGCGATTTGAGACATACAAACAAACACAGAACAATACTAAAAATTTTATCTAATAAATTTCGGCTAACAGCTTTTCTAGTGTCAGGTACCTTCAGTTGCACAGTGTCAATAATACTATTTACAAATATATCTTACGTGGACAGCAAATATTGTAAATGTACACTGTTTCTACGTTTGGATGATTTGTTTTTCATATCAGTGATTTTTTATGTTTTCAGTGACTAAATACACGGTTAACTGACATTTTTGTGACAACATATAATACAGAACTTATACAATCTACATATACGAATACGTTACTATTTCATTAGTGATTTTGTACTAGATTTTGCGAGGTATTGATGCAAATAAAAACTACAACTAAATAAAACATTTATTGCATTCAGAAACACATATAAATAAAAGTAGAAGACAAAGATGAAAGAAGTACAGCAAATTTTGAATTTTAAGTGAGTAAAATTTTGACTATTTTTAAGATCAAATATGTACAATTTTGTGTAAAGCAATGCAAATCAGTGATGTTTAAACCAAACATAAAATTTTGACACTTTTGTACGAGGGTATTAGTGCTTGGATAGAGTAAGGCCTAACGCATCTATAGTCAGAATGGCATGAGTTTTTCGAAAGACCGAATTTTGAGATATTAATTGATCGACCGACGAATCTCGCCGCGTGCGTCTATCAATGCAAATAAAGTCCTTATATATAAACAAATGTGATTTTCGTTTGCTTTTTAACCGAGCGCGACGTATATAACTCTTTTGCGGGGCCGTGACAATTGAACTCCCCTCATTTTACCTCATTCTACCCCGCGTAATTCTCCAGTTGTGGTCAGAAATCAAATTACCGGTCAACGAGGCATGACAAAACCAAAAGATTGCGCGCCCGCCCACGTGTGCGGCTATCCCTTCGTTCTCGTTTTGCGTTTAGCCATTATGGTGCTATATTCATTACCGTCGATTTCCTCTATGGCGAAAATCCGAGTTAGCAAACGGCCTGTTTTGGTATGCGTAGCATCATGGATAATCCGATGTGTCTGTATTATGTTTCTGCGAGCCCTCGTGGAATTTTTCGCGGCGTTTCTTTTTTTGGAGAAAGAAGAATAAATTTCGAAACCCCAGAGAAAATTTATCAAACCGAGAGCGTGAAGCGTGAGTTTGCCTGTTTATGAATTTTAAACGGCTTTTTTCGAGATATCCAAAAATGACATACGCGACTCTTCTTGCACGTTGCGCTGTCGTTATTTGAGTTAAATAAAGTATAGTATATATCGAGGATGCGCAAACACCGGCGAGCGCTTAAATAATCTGCTTGCTTGGGAACGAAAAACCTTTGGCTATTTGGTGACAAAAAATTGTGCTCGTCGTACGCGTATCGGCACTGTTCGGGATTTTGGCTCTTGAGAATTGAAAAATTTCGCGAGCGACGAGATTTCCCGGTCGATCTCATGTCCGACAATTTACTTTTTCCTCGGCTTTAGGCAAAAATTTCGAGTAGTCTATCGGAGCACCAAAACCGTCGATGTTCAACGAAAAAAACGCAGCCAAAAGCTTTGTTTTTTGTTTCTATAATTGTTCTTTTTTTTGACAAGGCCGAAACGGTACTCACCGGTATCGGTATTGATCCTCTTTTTCTCACGTGCTCGATGGTTGAGTGCGAAAACGGCCCTTCCGTGCGTCTCCTTTATGCGTCGTCCTTGATCTGCGACAGAAAATTGATACGGAGCACTTCCGGTTAGACTCTTTCGTCAGTAGAGCTGGACACTGGATGCGTGTGTGAGTAAAAGACTCGCGCCGCGGACGAAGCTCTCAGTGTTATATATAATAACATTACTTATAATCAACTTAATTAAGCAAGCAAAAAATGAATTATGCTGGTGATTGCGTTCTTTCGCGTATCGATGAAAGAATAAATAATAAAGTAAATTTTGCTCCGAGCCGCTGGACACACAAGCGCGAGCCGCGTCGGGTGTTGATGCACGAGGCTGCCTCCTGGTGCGCCGGGCCAGCCGGACTTGTAACTTTTATCTCGCAGCCTCGGCAAAGTACCGCGACGGCGACGACCGCGTGATGCCAGCGACCGGTGAGTTAGCTAGTTCGGAACTGCACTGTGCCAAACTCAGCGCGGCCCGGGCTTTTATAGGTCCGCTCGCACGTGGAGGCCCTTAGCGCTCGGAGCAGGCCGAGGAGTGGGGCAGCCCGAGCCCCTATAGGAGGGAGAGCAGGCCCTGGGAAAATATCGGCCACAATGAAGGGACGGCTTGTTGCTCGCTCCCCTCGAGAGGGGCGCCCTACCAGCGTCAGCAGCCCTTCTCTGTACGTTATACCTGTTCGCCTTCTTTGCGCTTGATGCGCGTATACGCATAAGGCAGCGAGTTCGAGTTTCTTTTCTTTTCTTTTCTTTACTGGGGCGCTGCGTTTGTGCGGGTATGTGTGTAGGGGGGATCGGGGCCGTGTAGTTTCATTGGGTAGCGGGGCGAAAGCTGCGATGACTGTTTCTGGACTGTCTTTCGTTTTTGATATATCGTTGTTATTGCGAAGTGGTATAATACCAGAGCTCGATCCAGTTTGCGAAATTGTGAGAATGGTTTGGCATGGATGTTGCGAGAAGATCTGCGCTTCTCTTGGTTGGAATCTATCTAAGTTCAAAAAATTTATTAAACGTACTACTATTAAAACTTTAAATATAGTTAAACAAAATGAAAAATAAATACGTAGATTGAAAAAAAGTTCTATTATTATATGTACTAATATTATTTATTATATTTTCTTGTTTTAATATTTTTTTATTTTTGAGTTTAATCGTTTACGAATTTAAGGGTCTGAAGGTACCTGCTGTCTCATTCTTATATTATACGAGTCAGGTAAAAATATCTTAAGGATGAAGCAGGTGTATACTGTTCACAAAATAAATACTACTTATTAGTTTAAGACTACTAGATAAATTTAGTGCACTACATGTGCATTATACCTCCTTAAAATGTTTATTAAATTGAAAAAATTTTTTTAATTTTCATATTATTATAATGATAGCTTTTAGTAAATCACAAAGTTAAATAAAATGGTTTCATCATTTAAAGATTACATATGCATTATAATTATTTATTAGGTGTGAATGTGTTTATATGTAATAGAAAATCATACAATCTAACGTAAAAATCGTAATTCTAATGACTATTTTTGGTTCGTGATTTAGTTTGTTATTTACTTAACATAAAAATAAAATCCTAATTTAAAAGATGCCGCAAGTCTCACTCTATGAGAAAATAAAGGCTTATTATAGTTAGTCATCTATAAGTAAAATAATTTTAACTCATGGTTTCACATTATGATTTTTAAAACTAATAAAACACAAAATGTTGTCAATCAATTATTTAATGAGAAGTAAATAATAGACGAATTGATCATATTGTTAAAAGTTAAAATAAATGTAACACTTAATAGTTAAATGATTTTACATTAAAAGAATAAATAGGTGAGTAAAATGCTTCAATTTTACTATAATGTTTGCATTTTCGTTTTTCTCAATTAATTTTTCATCCAGACACTGAAATAAGTTAATTTTCGACAGTTCCAAAAACTGTTAAACATTTTTGGTTACAATGCTTTTACGTCGTTACCTCCCACCCTCTTGCTGTGCTCACCGAAAAGCAATCAAACTTGCATAAAGCGACGCATATATGTGCACACCATGAGAGTGTTTTTATTCGTGTGCGGAATAAACGTCGATTTCATCCCCACACACATGCATGTAAATACGTGTGCGGCGGAACGCGTTTTTCGAGAGCAAAGGCACGTCTCATCCCCTGGGAATTTCATCCAGGTGACAACGGATGCTGAGCGATGCTCCCTTCTACCTATTTCCAGATTCTCTCCTCTCACGTATCTATATAGGTGGGGCTTTTAATCATCGGTCGGGCTTGAAAAGCGTGCGCACACAAACGGGCACCTCAGAGATTCATCGCATTTTGATTAGGCTCTGTAGCTGCTTCTCCGCGTGTGTTATTTTCTTTGTTTGCTTTTTTGTTTTTGCCTTTCTCATGGAAATTTTCTTTCTCCCCGTGGGCTCTCGTTGCGGCATTTTAATTGTAAAGTTACGTTTGTTATACTGGATTTGAAACAAAATATGTAACTATTTTTGCAAGTAAAAAGGGGTAATTGATTTTCAGTAACATTCTTTGATGTGTCAATTTACAAGGGCTGCATGTTGCAATGGCTTCAAAGCACAGTCCATGAAATGTTCTCCAATTACTCTCAACGTCAATAATCCTCATTACTCAAACATTAAATGCTTGTTTTCATCAGTCAGCATTGTTACCTCGGCAGGAACCTAATGCTTCATTGAGCAACCCTTCGCCCCCGACGTAATAACAGACCCACAAAGAAAGAGAGTCGTAATAACCATTTCGGTGGCGTGAACCTTTGGGCCTCGTAATTTTTACATTCTACCGCGAATGTAAAACAAGAGAGCTCGGCGGAGAGGGGGAAGAGCGGAAGAAGAAAGAGAGAGAGAGAGCCACGCGAACGGCAAATCCGCAACCGAAATACTCCGCGCACCCTAAAACTCGTCCGGCCGTTATGGGCTATGTACACGTATGTTTCTCATGATGCCTCTCCCCTCCGTGGCTCTCTCGATTCCTGCCCTTCTCTCATATACCTGTAAGATTTTTTCTCGGCAACAGAGTTTTTGTGCTCTTATTGCGCTTCGAGGCACGCGTACGCTCACGTGTGCATGCAGTGTTGCTCAAGGAGTGTTGAGTCACTCGTGGAATCGCAAGCATGGAAATATATCGCCTGGATGAAGCTGCTACTCGGCTGATTTCTTATTCACGAAGTTTCAGCTGGAGAAAGAAGAAGGAGGAGAGCTGGGAAAAGGGAAAAATTGTAAGATGCATGTAAGATGAGGAAACAGTCTTGGAGTGTTGTGCAGGGCAAAAGGATGCGATAATCATGAGCCGGATGAATAAACGCATCTGCCGGATTCTATGTATAGTAACGTATATTCACGAAGGGTTTCGATAACGCGATTTTAAAGTGCTTTGGGCCTTTTCAAAAGATCGAAAGGAGAAAGAGAGAGGGTTCTTGTTTACGATCCTGCATTTGAATGAGCTCCACGAGGAATGAGAATGTAGACAATTTTTAGGTTTGATGTTTGCTTTAAGAAAAGGTTTGTATAGTTTTTTATCTATTTTAAAGTTAAATAATTTTTTGTTCAGTAGGAATACATGAATATTTTATCTCCGTCGAAAGACGTAAGTATTTAAACAGATCGTAACAAAGTTTTTTATAAAATAGAGAAGTAAAACTTTAAGTAAAAAGTAAATTTTGAGTTTTGAGAAGTAAATGTATAGAAATAGTAGGTATCTATTTACTTATGAAAAAAATTTGTTAACATATTGCTCAAGAAAATTCCCTTCGCAAAACCATTCATTTTTAACGCAAGATAAAGATATCATCGTTTTTTCTTCTCATTCCCCCAAAAAAGAAAAAAATATATACGACATCCAAAAGCAAAAGTCTCAACAGCCCCACGTCGTCATACGGCGCTCCTCTTTTCTGTTTTTTCTCTCTTCTCCTGCCGAACATATCGCAACAAGTCGTTACGGTCTTTGTCGAGGCACAATATGTCGCCCTCGGGGTTCGCCGAACGGGAAAAAAGCCAACGAACTTACCTAAAGGAAAATCAGGCGTGCGTGCAGAGACGGCACAGCGACCTCGCGCATAAGAGGGCACAAAGCCGGCTTGGAATAAGAAAATACCATCCACCGCGCGCAACGAATCGCGAGCGATCTTACGCAATGGCAATTTTCTATGAGGACAGCTGCCGATTGAGTCAAATCAATTTTGAGGATCCGACGGTTGCTCGGGTTTTTTTGCTTTAGGAGGTGATTTGACTAATAAGATTTTTATTACGATATTTTTTTTCTTTTATGAATGCACAGGTGAATGATAAATTGTTTGGAAACGATACTTATAAGTTTTATAAAAAATAAACTCTCTGTATTTTATAATCAATTATTTAAAAAAATCATTGTTACTTTGTTGATATTACCGCAAGATATGTTTTTCTATGATATAAAAATAATAAATTCTAACCAAGTGATATACAGCATTTCATATATATCGAATGTACATTTTTTGTCCGAGGAAAGGTTTTTATTTAAAAGTCAAGATTTAAATTATAATCATGTAAGACCGCCCCCTAATCGAATACTTTTTTCATCAGGCTTAAGTTTCCCAAATAATAAATTTCGGGCTTACACGCCTTTTTATATATAGTAGGCGGATCCTCGACCGGTTTTCGAAAATCCGAGCCGCAGGTTTTTTTTCACTTGATGCTATTAAAGGATCAAAGATTAAAAATCCTACGCTTCTCTCAGTCACAGACGTATTTTAAGGGACTACGAGACGGAAACCCGCGGCGTTTACGACATTTAGAAAGAAGCAGGTTGTACACACGATACGGGATTTAATTGGAAGGAAAAAATTTTGTCGTTTGAATCTTTTTTTTTTCGTTTCGGTCTACCTGAGTCATCATACCTGAAGGAGGGTCAGATATGGGAAAAAAATATTGGAAAAAGAACATCAAATTTTTTGTTACGTATAATCTTTTTATATTGACAAGATAATTACATAATTTTTAACACGTGCGACCCAAAAACTCGATTTGAAAATCACCCTGAAATTTAATTTTTTCATTCCAAGAATTCAATATCCAATTTTTACGCTCAGTAACAAAAGCAGCAGCAGCAAATATTCAGCAAGCAGCAATAGCGTAAAAACTGAAACTATCTCTTCCGAGGCAACATAGTAGCTTGCCTATAAACCGCCTAAATACGTGTGAATCGTAACGGTTGCATGATAAACGGCTGGCCAAGCGTCTCGGGCTTTGCGCACAATGTGATTTACCGCCGAAGTGCATATGCATCCTCGCGCGTCTTTTATTGCCCCAGCGCGCGAGCGCGCGCCGTAAAAAAGTTCCTTCACGGAGCTGCCGCACACGCGCGTATATGTGTATTCGAAGGAAGGGGGGCGAAAATCGTAAAGGTGAATAATTTTGCGGGAGCTCCGCAGCGCACGCACGTGGCGCCCGTAAAAGAATCGTAAAGAATTAAACTTTTCTATATCCGCTCGTCTTATATGGAACGACGCGCGAGTCTCGTGCGACGTCGAAGATTCGACCTGGGTTCTTTTTTTTCTGTTCGGCTTGCACGCAGGTATAAAAAAGGATTATTTGCCTGCTGCTTTTTGTTTGTTTGTTTGGTTTGTTTTTTTCGTTTTCTTTTGATCGTGGGTGATCAAAGTGTAAGAACTAATTTTTATTTCAGATCATGCAATCGATTCTCATAAAATATTATAATGTATTTCTTTTCTAATATCACCTAATCAGAAACTTATAAAAGAAATAAAATCTTTTACAAATACAAATTGTTATTTGTAAATTTACATACAAGCTATACACACGACCCGTCCGCCTTTCGAACTCTCAGTCTGAAATGTCTAAACGCGATTCAAAGTAATTTTCCAGTACCTCCACATTGTACCCCAAGACACATAATACGCGTAACGGCTCGCAGTAGAAGAAGATTAGCATAATATCGTTATGTCCTCTACACAGGCTGCTCCGAAACCTTTGATACATAAAACCGTCGACGCGGACTGGTTACTGACGACGATGAAAAAAAAAAGAAGAAAATAATCGTGTCCAACAGACAAGGAACGTTGCAGTTATCTATCGCATCCGAAGCACACGCACAGCGCATAATGAGAATAAACCAGTCGTGGCAAACGACTGACCATCGGTTGCACGACGCTATCTTCTCCCGTTCGACGAGTCGAATCTGCGTCGTACTTTTTTCCCCGGCTCGAATCTTCTCCGTACGTGGTCAATTCTCACAGCTGGAGCGGAAATAATCGGCGAAGGGAGGCTGCGCCGAAACGACGCTGGCTTGCTCGTTTAACTGCTCTGGCTTGGAGACAAGATAGTCGGCTGTTTTGAAATTGCTGCTTTTTTTAGAGAGGATTTTGTTATGGTTTATTAAAGTTTTTTATTTTAGGGCGGGTTTGTTGTAACGTTGCTTCTTAGTTAATATAGTTTTTATTATAATACGACGATACTGTAGATTGTTTTTAAATAATCTTGAAAACTTAAAATTTTCCCTTTTTAAATACCTATAAAGATAAGTTTTATAAAGATACTTCATAAAAACTATTATTAAATAGTTTCTAAAAATATTCTTTTACAATATTTATTCTTATTAAAAAACAAAAATCCCTGATTTAAAAATAAAATACAAAACAAATATTCGGCGCCAGCGCTGCTTTCGCATCACGGGCACGGAGCATTCAAGTTGGTTCAGATGGCTGCAGTAAAAAAGGAGGAGGAGAGGGTCCTGCAGATAAGATACGCTTGCGCCCGGGAGGATGACGGCATTTTTCGGATTTTTATCTTGCGGATAACGCGCTGCATTTACGACGCTCTAACCTTGAGTGCTGCAAAGAGTTTCGGCGATAGCATTACTGACCCTTTCGAGTATTTTTTCTTGTATATTCCTTCACGACTTTACGGCGAGCTAACGGCTATGATTTCCTGATTATTGGGAGCTGAATCTTTTATCTGGATGAATAAATATTTTTACGAGTAAAACTGTATTTTGAATCTGATTATGTGCATAATAAACGTTTTTTATTGAATAAAACATATTTATTTATCAGAAAAATTTGTGAAGTGGAATTCATACATTTCCATGTTTTATACTGCATTATTATTAGCAATATACTTTCATCTCTTTGTGAAATTCCCTAAAATTGGTTGAAATATTTTTTTCTTATTCCAACAAAAGAATTACGAAATCAATAAATCTTTTTTCTCCACAAAAATATAAATCAAATCCCATCAATTATCCCCTTCAAATGCGACGTATCTCACGCATCTCAAGCCCTAAACACATCATCGACTACCCACCTCTTCCGCGATCATTATCAATCTCTCAAAAACCTAAAAGCCGCACGTGACCGGGGTAAGAAAAAAAAACCGCTACCAGCAGCTCGCCGCAAAAGTCGACGGCTCCTCTCGCCTATGCCATAAACGAAAATTGATTTTTAGATAGCCGCACAGTAGCAGCAGCAGCGGCGGCAATTGAATGCGTGAATCAGCGCGTAGGGGATGCTCGTTGCGGGCATGCGGGCGGACATCGCGCTGATAATTGGTTAATGACTCCTTCGATGCGCGCGTGGCCCGCTTTTTCGAACTTGCCGCTCGATGCTTTTTTCTTTTTCATTGTGTTTATTACACGCCCGCGCTTAGCCACATGCGAGCTGCCCGGAGCTCGGTGTTTGAGATTGGCTTGGTCATAGTATGAATAGGGTGAATTAACTTTTGTTTGCCGGGGATGGTTAATTGATGATTCGTAGTTTTAATAAGGTGAAGAGGGTAGCGTGAAGTTTGATCGATAATTGCCGAAGTAGGTGTTGATGTTATATTACACTGTATGTCTTTGTTACATTTTTCTAGGACTGACTCTTGGAAACTAAAAATGGCAATAAGACAAATTAATAAAAGAAGGTGCAACTTAAACAATGAAGCATGCAAATAAAGGCTATAATACTACTTATTATTTTCAACAGTTTAAAATTACTATTTTTTCCGATATAATTAATTACTTATTTCAACCTAAAACAAAGAAATAATAATCTTTTATTTTATTTTAAATTAAAGATATTTAGTTTATTTGATAAGATGTAGAAACTAAAAGGCACGAAAAAGCACCACCAGAAAAGTCTTAAAAAATGTTATCGATCCTTTCCCAAGGCGAAAAAGACGATAAAAAAGTCTCATTATCTGGAGTTTCTTTGGGAAACAAACTTTATCGTAAAAGTGGAATCTTCGAGATTTTATAAACCGGCTAGAAACCGATAGATATCGAGAAACTACTTTTTTATCTTGAATCTTCTTACCCACAAGTCCATAAATAGAAAATAATCTAAAAGCGAACAAATGCTTCAAACTAATCTCAACGTCAAGATTAAATAATTTGATTGGTATAATAAACTGTTACATTGATGTTAGAAAATTTATTGAAAATCTTGTAATACTAAACAATAAAGCCGTTGCAATTGAGAAAATTGAAAAAATACTGTAGTTTACAGAAAATTTTACCAAGCTGTCTTATAAAATTTTCATTCAAGCTAAGCAATTTTTTATTTTACCAATTTTTGGCAACTTTACTAATTTCTTAATTAGAAGCAGTACTCAAGAGTAAGTCCAGTATAGTATCTCTTCCAAAGATCCTTCTCTCAGTCCCGAATTTTCCCAAAAATAGCCAACAAATCTTGATGGGCACATCGAGCAAATTAATTTATGCCGGTCGTGAACGTATCAACACGGCAGCGTGTCACCCAATTCCCGTCTTAATTATCAAGACTGCCGGGGACAACAAAGCTTTCGCAATGCAGACTAATTATGCAAAGGAAGCAATGCTGTTATTTTAGCCCAGACGAGACGTACGTCTGCAGCTCGCTCTCTCTCTCTCTCTGTCTCTCTGTTAGCATTTACCCGTACACTCTATCTATGTGTGTGTCTGTGTGCGCTCGTCCTCTGGCTTGAATCGAGAAACTCCGGGCATCAGTCTGAAAGCTCAAATTTGAGCTAAACCTAATATACACCAGAGCGAGCTTTTACCCACACTGCGGACAACTTAAAATAAAGCGTTCATTGTTCTAATTTTGTTATGTCGAGTTTGTTGGAAAATTTAAAGTTGTACGTTTGTTTTAGCCGTTACGTTTTATCGTGTATAATTTAGACGCAGTTTCAGCCCGACAATACAACTTTTTTATTATCCAAAAGATTAACAAGGACAGTTGTTGCACGGCGATGAACATTTTTTTTCTACCTTAATGTTTGACCTCGTCGATCTATAAATTCAGCAAACCAAACTCGACTTTCCACTCGGCACGAATATACATTTAGCCTGTCAAAATCAACACCCAGAAAGGCACCCCTCGTCGCGAGAGAGAGAAAAATCAAAGAGCGAGCAGGGGGGGAGCGAGACGAAAAAAGATACGCATACGCAGGAGGCTGCATCGGCGCGCGAGTGCTGGAATTTTCACGTCCCCCGTTTTCCCACGTGCGAGCCGGCGCAGCAGGTTGACGTCGCGCGCTGCGCTCGCTTCCAACACGCGTCGCCTACTGCGTGCGGCCTTTTTTGTTTAGGAGCCACGCCAAGCGCTGAAAAACGCTGAAAAGGAAAAAAGATTTTTCGCTGCCGTGCGCGCCTTGTTTTTCTTTTTCCGAGCGCGTGCGCCGCGTACGTGGTTTTGAGTTATTGTCTTGGGCTGGAAAAAAAGGACCTGCGAGGGGAAAATGCGAAAATTTATAAGGTGAAGATGGTGAGGACGCTGATTGATTTTTTATTGAGGAGGCCCTGTGGTGATGTGGTGTTTATAATTATGGGATGTGGACATTTTTACAGGTAGGTTTCTTGATGGTACACTGTGTGACGTGGGAACTAATGACATTAGAGAATTTCATAAATTATGGATTTAGAATGTACAAAAAAAAACATTTTCATTAGCCTACATAGATAACAATGTTTTGAACAGTACCGTCGAAAGTTTAATTTGACTTTGTTTAACAAGCGTTGAAGAACTTTATAATAATTAAGCATTCGAACATTGTTAAACAATAACAATGTTCAAATGCTTAATTACTACAAAGTTCTTCACAGTTACCAAAAAAAAAATTTTTTCTCTGCCCATACATAATGGGTATAGATTACCGGGTTAGAAACACCTCTCCCCAAAAAAAGAAGCCAATCTCCATAAACAACGGCGGTCAAAGCGCACCCGCTACCCACAAAAATCCCTAAATTTCCAAAGCCAATAACGATCGGCTTTTCCCATCGTCTCCAAAAAGAAAGCTCTCCTGCGCGGCGCCTCGCAAGGGTTGACTCTAGACGCTCCGTCGCTCTACTCCGCGGCGCCGATCTCTCGCCTCGTGTAGATCGTAAATCGCTCGCTGCTTCTTTCAGCCGGCGTCGTTGGCTTATATACCAGCGCCTTTTGTAGCAGGGCGTCTTCGAGTTTACGGCCCCGGGGCCCCTTCTGGCTTTTCCAATGGCCCTTCTTGCGCCCCCCTCGCGGGGACCCTTTTTAATGGCCTTCCGTATATATTCTTTGTAGCGCGGCTTTGTTGCTTCGACTCATTGTGCACGTGCGCGAGCGGGCTTTTCTTTTTTCCGCGCGCTGGCTTGGAGCTCGTTGGCTACTGCTGGCGCGCAGCGGTGAACAATATTTTTTTATTGCGTTTTTGCTTTCTGTGGGGATCGGTGGTGATGATAAGTGTGATTAAAAAATTTAAGTGGTTTTTTTTATAAATATAAGTATATGTGATTATGCTGAAATAGATTGAAATAACTTCATTGTGTCTTAGTTTTTAAATAAATTTTTAAATATTTGTTTAGGTATTCACATTGCTTTATTATAAGTATCTTTCATTCTTGCCAAGTAATGTAATAACTTTGACCTTATTCACAGTAACATTAAATCAGTGTACTTACTATTAAGGCAATATTATTTAAACGGTACATCTATATTTTTTTTAATTTTTCGAACATCTACAAAAAAATCAGTAAGACATCCCACCAGAAAAAAAATCTGGCAAAATGACCAAGCCGTCAATACCCATCGACTCGGGCGGCCGAAGAAAAGCAGCTACCCTCCTCGCACACGTGTGCTCTCGCGTTAAAAAGGGCCCTTCCCCGCACCCCTATACACAAGGCCCCGCTGCACCCTCTGGTTATTCTCTCCTCTCTCTCTCTCTTCCTCGCGCTTGCGCGCATCTGCCCCGCGTTCTCACGCGCGCTCTCTTACACGTACACAGCTCTCCCTCGCATCGGCACTTTTGCAGCCGGCTTCTTGCGCGCTCGATATTCTTCCTTCCTTCTCCTCCTTCTTCGTTTTCGGGGCTTCCCCGTGCACGCGTGTATTTGCGCAGATGCGAGAGCGGCTGTATATAGTTTGGCGCGTGGATAAATCGCGCGACGCGTGCAACTGCGATTTCGCTGGATGTTTGCTAGAGGGGAGGAAGGTGAACGTTGCTTTAACGGCTTGCTTGGTTTTGCGTTGTTTTGAAGGCTTTGTGTTTGCGTGGAGAAACTGTAACTGGGTTTAATTAATCGATGATGGATATGATGTTGAAGCATCTTGTTTTTTTATTGACGTCATTATTGTGACGTTTTTTAAAAAGGCTTGTTAATTCTTATTTTAGAAGGATAAGATTTTAGTAAGTAGGTTATATTTATATTGCAAATGCGAAAGTTTCTTAACATTATATAGAAAATCCCTCTATTGGTTTTATAGTTATAGGTATATTATTTGACTAAAAAATTTTTAATTCAGACTTTTGTGAGAGCGCAACTTTTCAAGTTCAGCTTTTAATTTTTATTTGCTTAGAAAATAAAATTATTTTTAATATTTATTTTCTATATGTATTCTTTATTGAACTCAATCAATCTGTGAGCTTTAAAAATATTAAGGTTTAATTATTTCCTAGAAATTTTTTCATTGATTCATCTTTTTAAATTTGTTGTACTAATATAAATTTTTGGAGACATGATATTAAAGAGAATGTTATTAACAGTTTTATATTTATGAAATTTTGGGATATGCTATATTCATTTAAGATAAAAGTCGATGGTTTATTTCATATTTTCATTTTCCTTCAAATAATTTTACATATATTACAAAAATAGATAATCCAACAAAGCATGATAAAATTATGAATAAATTACTTTAAAATAAAACAGTCAATAACAAATATTATATAACGTTTTGTATTATTTTACGAAAAATGACCTTGCATTCATTTAATACCCACGTAAATTAATACGTCTCTCTCTCACCCAAAAACCCTTGAAAGATTACGCAATCACGTAGTGGATTTCGATCTGCTCTCCTGCCCAATAATCGAATTCGACCAATCTTCCATATATATCAGCTAACCGCATCTGTATACGAGAAAAAAATCATGTTTTCGTTCTCACAAAAGCACCAGCGCGCAGTCACTTGATACGCGTAACCGAGCGAAAAAAAAATCGACCCACGTCCCCAAAAAAGGCTCAAGGCGCATGGAAAGAGGAGGAGGAGAAGAAGAAGAAAGAGAAGAAGCAGAGGAGATCTGAACTGAGATATGTCAGTGAGACTCGCATATATGTATGTGTAGAGGCCTTCTCCCTTGAAGGGTCCGTTCGCCACACGTGTTCAGCGATCTTGAAGGCCGATGTGTTTTGGGGGATCCTATTAAGGTTTCTATTTTTAGAGGCCGAGCGGCCCTCAGAGTCTTTAAAATGAGGGTTCTCAAACTCAAAAAGGAGAGTGTAGAAGGTTTCTTTGGAAATTTGTAGTTTTATTTGGCTGGTAGAAGTTGAAAATAAGAGTTTCGGTTCAAAATTATAAATTTAATCAATTTCATTAGTTTATTATTTTAATTATGAAATTGTAAATGTATTAATAAATAAATATTAATATTTTTTTTTAATCATGATTTGAAACAGTTTTCATTTTTTTAGTGCACGTTAAATATGCACTACTTACTTTATCTCATAATAATTAATTTTATAAAGTTCTCCCATCATATTTAAATTAGTAACAAAAAAGTTCTTGTATCAAAATTAATGTGGTGATTTGCAGTTCCCAAAAATGTAAATACAAAATTAAATTCAAAAGTACCTATTAATTTTTATTCACCTAATCTTTCAACTATTTTTTGTCCAATTTTCACCTACTTCAAAATTTATACATTCCGATAAAGTATACGAATTTCATCACATTAACTGCACATGCAATGAATCGGTGGGAGAGAGAGGAAGAGAACCTCTGCTCAGTTCAAAAATCGGTGCTCACGGAACAAGTGCTTCAACCCTCTTCAGGGCCTGCCCTTTTCACTCCTATACTCGCTCCCCTCATCCAGACCCTTCCGACTCTGTGTTTCGGCCCCCTCGCTCCACAATAATTCTCGGCGTCGAATAGTGGCAGGTACCTATGCGTTACTCCCCTTTAAATAGCTCGAGCTCGTACGGATATATACTGTGGGGAGAGAGAGAGAGAGAAAAGAGAGAGAGAGAGAGAGAGAGAGAGAGAGAGAGAGAGAGAGAGAGAGAGAGA
>UELX01001702.1:0-39986 GCA_900480035.1 Eupelmus urozonus | reverse complement strand
GAGAGAGAGAGAGAGAGAGAGAGAGAGAGAGAGAGAGAGAGAGAGAGAGACTAGAGAGAAGAGCGATGAATCTTGGCGTGGTACAGGCGATTGGCTGGTGCATTATGAGTGATTGGAATTTCGATGTTACTCCCTAATCTATGGAGCGATGCGATAGGTTGCGCCGGTATTAGCGTGGTTAGGATAGTTATAGCGCGCGATGGGCTGAGCAGAGAGTTGCCCACGCGCACAGATGCGTACAGTGGGCACATATCGAGGAGCGACATAAGCAAGCGGTGGACTGCAGCCGATAGTCCTTGGGCATTGATCGCGTGCGCGCGGCAACGTTTCCTCGTTTCTCCCCTAGCTCGGCCGCTTCAAAACCCTCTTGATTATCATCGAGAAGGATTGTGCACGCGCGCGTACACACGCGTGTCTCCGACTATGATGATACTCTCTTCGAGAGTGCTACTAATGCTGCTGGATACTCCGGAAAGCGAGCGAGGATTCGAGTGCGATGCAAACAAGCCGAAGGATCAGCGCCCAACGTCACGGAGCAACTCCAAGGATTCGAGTGCAAGAGGGAAAAAGCGAGAATTTCAAGTGCTTTATAGCTGAGGACAAGTTATTTTCACTTTATTTTCAATACATTTTTTCCTTATCCGCGACTACAGTTTTCCAAGAGTAAGCAAAAACTTTTTCAAAAACCATATTATCGATATGTTTTCAAGTATTTACAATCTACAATACACTATTTTTAGAATATGACTTCACGACTACGTGCTCTTATATGGAACTCTCAACCTACTTTGATACAACAAAGCTTTTTTTAAACAAGTTATTTTTTGTCTTTAAAAATTTTCAAAAGAAAGCGGTATAAAGTCAATTTTCACATCCAGACATGTTTTTACTTTAGAATGTTTTTAATTTAATTTTCACTTTTAGAATAAAATTTTTTGCATTTTTTGTAATAAAATGTACAATACATGAAATCTATTTATCTTTAACTGTATAGTCGTTTTTCGTAATTATTGCGGTTACCATCTTCTTCTATAATATGTTTTTAAAATAAATTTTTCTTTTTTTTCTTTTTTGTTAGAAAAACATTTTATATTCCACAATTAATGGAGAAAATTTGTATTAATACATCTGCTAAAGTTTTGTGCATTGAGCTTTTTACAACCAATTCTAATAATATTACTTTTTAAAATAAAGAATTGGTAGTTATTTTTTAGAGATATAAAAATATGTAAGATCAAATTATAGTTCAGGGAGAAACTATTTTATTTTGGTTAATTAATTATGCCCAATATTAGATTTGCTTCTGGCGCATTTGATAAATTGAATTAGAGATGGCAAACTTCGGCAGATGGGCATCCGGTCGCAACGACTATCGTTGGCTGGGCTTTCGGAGATAGTGCAGGAGCATTTGCATTAAATCTGTTATTGTTACCAGTTCCCGATCGATTATGACCAATAATTCGAGAGATACCAAATAGAAAGAAAGGGAAAATTAGGTTCACAATGAAATAACTTGGCTAATAGGGACGTACAGTAAAGTTTTAAGAGTAGTTTAAAAAATTCAAAATTTTGTACTTATAATTGTTCTTGGTGTGAGTCTTCTCGGTGATAGAAAATAAATTAAGCTTTTCTTGCGTCACAGCGCCCAGATGAGATCCTGACTGGTTATTGTGATTCGTATCTTTATAATTTTAAAAAGGATTTTAATTTAATAGCTGTAAATTAAAGTACTATTAACCAATCACTATTGCATATCTGTGAGTCTATCGTTGATATAAATTATTAGATACGTCAGTTATGTAAAAGTTGAAAATTATAAACAATTTTCAGTTTCAAATCCATCTACCGAGCCAGATATAAGTGAAGTTAAATTAATAGCTAGCTAATCCTTAGTGAAATGTTATATTTCTTGACCTATAAACATTTTTTTAAATGGATAAATTTTTACCAGAACAGCTAAAGCTCAATAAACTAGCTCAATAAATGAGAGAAAAAAGCTTGCCAGAATAAAGTAAAAAATCACCTATGAAGAAATTTTAATGAAAGAGATTAAATTGTCAATATGAAAGATATTTTATTTTTAAATGCTCAATTTGAAATGTCTAACTTATCAAATGAAAATTTGAATAGTAAGTTAAATTGGAATTTATATTTTGATATAAGCTTTATAAAAAAAAACTTTATACTTCACTAATTTATTAAAATAACTTCCATTTCATTAAACAACAAAATAATTAGTTTGTAAAATTCAAACTTTGCTTAATAAGTCTAATTAACTATTAAATAAAATTCTCATTTTTAATAGGCTTTTTCAGTTATTATGTAAAATTATTATTTTCAATATACTTCATAATAATATTATGCGAATATTAAAGTAATATTTTTGACTTATGAAGTTTATAATTCTTGCATTATAGTTCTGCATTCTGAAGTGAAGTATTCAGAATGTATATTTTCATTTGAAATTAAATCTACGCTTACATTACTAAATACAGTAATGATTATGATTATTTTAATAATTCAAGTTACTGATATAGTTTTATTGTTTATGAATATGTGGAAACAGATTGATTCACAGACTATAAATAAATTTATTTCAGAACTCAAAATGATATTTAAAATGCTTCGTTATTATCGTAGCAAAATAAAATAGTACATCATTTTATGTAGAACTCAAAGGTATAAATAATCTTTTGAAATGTTAAAACAAGTCTCCAAAATATATTTTGATTTTTCAAAACATGGGCATGGATCGCGATAGAATGTAGATAATGAATTAAGAGCAGTAAACATGCCTGTTGTTGGTATCTACATCAGTTAAACCAAATAGAAATCTTTATATATGTCGACACTCAAGAGCGCAAAAAAAAAAAAAAAAAAGAAATCGGCTGCCCGCGAACACGTGACGTAATTTATTTAATGCATAAGTATATAAACCGTTGAGAGAGATAATATCTTGCTAGGGCTAAAGCTCGGTCAGGCCGGCCGATATACGATACAGAAAGGGAGTCGCGAGAGTCGGTGAGGGCTGATGTTGTTACCGCTTATTTACTGTGGAATGCAAAGAGACGGTATCTCTCGTGCAGCAGTGTGAAATACAAGGGCCGTTACGTGAGAGGAGAGATATAACCTGCGCCTGTGTGCCCGCGCCTTAGCTTATATCCACGCTAGCGAAGCAGGCAAGCTCACCTACACAGTTAGCTCTTCGATAGGAGCAGGTAGCGAGGCTATATTGCGGAGGAGAAACAGAGGGGGTGAGCAGGTTCGTGTTATGAAATCGTTCGTCACTAGATAATTCGATTTGGGAAAATTATTGAAAGCACCACCACCTACTCATGCCTGCCCGTAGGCACTCGAGTAGTTCTTATCGATAGACGCTTCAATATATGTGCGTATGTGTGCGAGGAAAAGAACGCCGCTTTCAGATTGCTCTTGATTTTTTTTACTTTTCTTTTGTTCGATCGCGTAGAAGGGAGTGTCAGATAAAAGCTTTTTTATTTTTCTAAATAATCATGTCAATAAGTATTTTCTAATCTTCTTTCAATTAGCAGATAATTAAAGTGTTTTTCGATTTTAATAAAAAAAGTTTTTTTATGAATTTCTATTTAATCAAGTTAAAAGTTCAGCAAAAAAACGATTTTATTACGGTTTTCTTAAAAATATAGAAATAAGTTTATTTTTGTACATTTTATGCGTTAACTTGAGAAGGTTGAATAATACTTAAAAATATGATATTTCAATAAATTACTTAAAAATATGCCTCGAACATAGAAAAAACTAGAATAATACAGGTAAAAATATTAGACAGAAGCAGCAAACAGATAACGCCACCTTATTATTATTAAAGAAAGGGCTATTTAAAAAGAACTTTAATGAAATTAGTATATTAGTACATTTCGTGACACTATTTTAATGACATTTTTTTAAATTATTTTTTTGAGTACTACTTTTACTGATCAATCCTTTAAATAAGTAATAGATTTTTTCATAATAGATTTTAAACGAATTAAGAAAGTAGAAATGATACTGTCAATCTCTGACTTTTTCTCAAATTAAATTTTAAAAAGTATCACTCAATAAACTTACTAAGAATTCTATTTTAGATTTAGAATAACCTCACGTTTTACCTAGCGCCTGTAATAAGTTTAAATTTTTATTTCAGTAATATAAATAATTTTATTATTAAAATGAAATTTGCCATGTAGAGAATGCAATTTGTATCAGCTTCAATGAATTTCCTAATTGTGTTGAACTTTTAAGCATTGAACATCAGAAAAAGTGAATCAATTCGGGTGTCCGAGAGATGTTTAATTTAATATAAAAAGTTTCTAACTGTATACGGATATAGAGATAAAAGTATAACCTGAAAGCAAAATTAATGAAGCTCTACAAAACTAAAAATTTTCACAAACTTAATCGCAGGATTCATTTAAAACAAGCGCGTCTAAATTGCTTGCATTATCCAATGAACAGTTGAAAGTAACGTTTTAAAATTGACATTCTAAAAACTTTATAGATTCAACTTAAAGGATTATACTGAACACATGATTTTTCTATGCTAAAATGTTTTCATTATAATTGTTAGACAAACAAATGTAATTAAAATGTAGAAAATATTTTAATAAATCTTTTGTGATTTACACTTATATAGAAATCCTTTATTTAATTGCAATCAATTTCAGCAAATTAAATAATAGAGTAATTACAATTGTTGATTAAATTTCTTTATACTTTTAAATACTCAAATCGTGTTTTAAAAAATGAGAGAGAGAGAGAGAGAGAGAGAGAGAGAGAGAGAGAGAGAGAGAGAGAGGCGTAATGAAGAAAAATTTGTCGGTGCCCAACACTGCCATCTGATTGTCCGCGCGATGGATACCTATTCAATTCCATGTCTGTTATGTGCTTGTCTTTCGTTGGTCGGGAGAAGTAAACCTATATATCAGGAACTCACGCGTGTACACGCATGTGCACATGCACGTGCGCGCTAGTTTAAAGATTCGTTTATACATGTATAGAGATGAGAGCGAAGCAACGAAAGTGTATCCAAAAGTAAGGATTCGGGCTTGAACAGACCTAGGACGATATTCTCCGTGAGCCACGCGTAATCCAGCTGCGACCTCGACAATCCTTCGAGTCGAAATGGATTTCGGTCCCTCGACAACTACTTCTGGCCACTGCAGCAGGATATACATGGACATACTTGTGTGTGTGTGTGGGGGGGGGGCGGTGTATATGCGTCTAGAACCGGAAAGAGTCAGGGATACGGAAAAGAAACGACAAGTTGAGTCTTTTTTAGCTTATTAATAATTCCTATTCAGCTTGATAATGGGGTAAGAGTATTTAAGAAAGAATTTGTAGTATGACTCGTAGTTTGTTTGGAAGTATTCAATTTTTAAAAGTAAATATTTAATTTTCATCATTATAAGTGCATACAGTTGTGCTTTTAAAGTAATAGTCTCAATAAATTATAATTTAACAATAAATTATATCTACAGCATAAAAGTTAAATAAATAAGGATTTATAAAATAACAATAAAGACAAGACAGAAGTGAGAACAGTGCATAACAATCAGCTTGAACAACGAATAGCGATTATTTTTTATTTATATGTATGTAAAACAAGGGTCGCGAGCTTGGGCAAGCAGAGACGTTTGATACCAGTAAATGATATAGAGAACGAATACGCTGGATCAACCACTGTTGTTACGAAGCACGAGCGCTTGAAATAAAGCTCATGATAGCAGCAGTGTTCGCCAGCCAATGAGTGCCATTGGCATAGTCCGAATACTTGAGCCCCTTATACTCTCGAGCTCCAAATAGGGAGGTAGCAGGTATGTTATAATTAGCGGTGCAAGCAGGCGTATGCGTGTGGTACCCGCGGGTTTCGGATATTTTGCTAATTGCTCAAGAGAGCTTCGACCCTCGCCATGTTAAATAAAGCGAATACCTGCTGGATGACATAGACGCAACTAGAAGTTAAAGGTCGAATGTAGGCAATGACGGGAAAGAATTCGATGCAAATAACACCTAAATTTTTTTAAATTTAGGAATGATTACTCTTTGATTAGTTTAGTTTACGTATTCAAGATTACAAAATCCCTTGACTATTAAAGAATAGCTGAAAATTAAAACATTGGTGTATTTAGATTAATATCAATGGAGTACTAATATGCAGTATAATGACATTGGCAATTGAAATGAATCAATATAAGTACTTTTTACTAGAATTAAATTTTATTTATAAATACTATTTTATTTATAATATTTTATTTATTTTTTATATAAATACTAGAATTTAAACAGTTATGAAAATAACTTGATAAAATAATACACTATGTATAAGACTAAATTTTTAGTTCACATAAAATGCGTGTGATAAATTGAATATTTAATGATTTGATGGGCCTTCAATAAACTGACATTAAAATGAAGAATGGAAATTGTCAATACCCGTAAAATATTTGAAGTCCATTAAATAAACATCATTTTTAGTCTCTTTTCATTCTTTTATAGAATTTGAAAGAAATTTTAGTAATTCTTTTTATTCATATTATTTTAACAATTTTATAATTTTTGTATATTTTCAATATTCGGAAATAGTCGATTCCCATGCTTTTTTAAAGAAATTTTAATCAGTAGTTTTGAAAATAAAAACAATGAAATATAATGAACAAAACATTTAATGTAGTACATATCACAAATAAAAATGCACGAAAAATTGCTAAAAATTACTTTTTGATACAGAGTGCGTAAAGTGGTACTTTACACACAATTAGTCGATACATGCCAGGCGATCATCTAGCAGGTCATCTCAGGCGATTACTACCCCTGCTTCCCTCTTATAAAAAACTCGCCCTCAAACGAGAACCAATGTATTATATGGCTGAGATACAAAGAAAAATTTTTATTACGAATCACAATTTAAACCAGCGAAAAAGTGCCCTTCTCTTCCGCTTATCGTTTCATTGTTCATCGAGCTGTCTTATTTTTCTTTTTTTCTGCTCAAAGATCATCAAAAGCTTTTGCCCGAAAAATTTACCTGACCTTTCAAAAAGTTCTCGGTCTAGTATAAATAAAAGTATAAATAAAAAAATTACAGGCATATCAAGAAGGTTTAAATAGACTGATTAATTGAATTTGTAATAATACTTTATTTTAAGGTATTTTATAGTTTAGACTGTTTGGAAAACAACATGTCTTAAAGTAACAAGAAAATGTAAAATTCGAAATCAATTTCACAAATAGCTAATCTTTGAAAGAAAGTTATCGAAGTACGTGCATAAAATAGGCAGCGGGAATTTATTACCTTAGGTTTGTTCGTAAACAAAATGAAGTCTCTGAAGGCGGAAGTTGAAGTTGGGGCACAAACTCGAAAGTTTCTGAGAGACGCGTTTACGGAGTAAAACCTCAAGTCTTTGTGTTCGCGGATACACGACAAATTTAAGCATTAATTTATTACCTGATATGGTTTTCTGTTATTTCCTTTTAAGTTAATAATTTCCGTTATCGAATATAGAATTTATATTATTTATAAAAGTGGATTATTGATCTTATAATATAATTAAATAAAAGTTTGATATTCTTTTTGGCATATTTCACAAACACAAATATAAAGCTTTTCCGATAAAACATGATAATAAATATTTATTATTATAATTAATAAAAATCACTTTCTAGCGTAATATGAAAGAAGTGATAACAAGGTAAAAAGCAGCCGTGAAACATTTCTCACGGGCCCTGTTTTCCATTTTCAGGAAATAAAACTCATCCGTCCGACGAGGAGGCGGCAAGAATTTAATACTTCCTACAGAGGTATTAAACCACTGCAGAGCTATTACGAAATCGTGGATGATGAAATTTTTAGGTAGTCGGGGAAGGTAAGGGTCGTCGTCGACGCTACGGGGGTGGCGGCGCGCTACGGGAATTCCACAGGGACACGACAATGGATTTGGGCGCGGTTGACGTCGTAAGTTTAATAATGCCAAGTTTCCCTCCGCTCAGTTTCTCGAATTCAACTCGATATCCAACGGTGCGTGTTGGCCTGCAAAGTCTCCCACTCCCAACACAATGAAGCTTTTGAGCTTTCGCAAAACCAGCCTTTCTGCGGAATTCTTCCGCAATATAAAAAAGCGTCAAACCCCTACTAGAGTAATTATGGCAACTAGAAAGAGATGTCCATTTCATTTTCAAGACTTAGTAAATCGGTAGGAAATAATAAACGCAATCCCTCTTATCTTTTTAATGCCATTTCTATAATTCTAATAAAAGCACGGAGATTATTACAAACAAACCGCAATCTCATGTTTTCTAGTGCTTATGTAAATAATTTTCTTCTTGGTAATAAATATAAACAACAGCAGAAAATCAAAAATCTTGGAAAGTAACTCAGACAATTGTCTGAAGATTGAACAGAACATTATTTATGATATATGTTACAATATACCAGAAGGATTTTTTGAAAATTTTGTCTGTTACTGAAATTATTTAATAAAATATAGGAATGCTGGTAGGTTGGTAAAGTAGGGATCGCGTTCATCATTCCCAACCGTTTTGCTAAGCTTTAAAAGAAATATCGTTTTTTAAGAATATAACACATATTTTAGGTAAAGTAGATTATACATCGAAAAAAAGAGCTTAGTCAACGGAATTATAGGTACTGAACACTATTTTGAGGTTTGTGCCATTGAAATATCTTCCCCTCGCTTTTAATTTTTTTTGTTAGTTTGTTACACTTCTCGTCCTTAAATGTTGTTAGTTCTTGTTAGTGTAAGTTATTTCAGTTTATATTTTATCGATAAATTAATGGTTGATAAATTTTTTTAAATTATCCTAATTCAACTTATATTCATAGAAATTTTATTAATAAATGAATTAGCCACTAAAATGCTAATGACTAGAATCATTTCTATATGAATTGCCATCTCTGATAAAACTAATATAATAAAGGAGATTGAAATCAAATCAACTAAATAAGTCCTGCATTAAAATAAATAGTTAATATTTACTCGTGTTACAGATAAAGGATTCAGTTACAATGCAAACAAAGCCGTATTTATAGAATAAATTATTGTTGAAAATTAAATGTTATGTGACTATTTGTTATTAAAGGTATGGCTTAAAGAGGATAATGAATAACTGTCGAAAATTTGCGATAATTTTTTCTATAAAATTCAATTGTGTTTGCATTATACCTAAATTATACCTGATTGAAAAGTTTGGCCTCAATATAGTCTTATTATATATTCCTATATAATAATGTTTTTGTGTTGAAGTGTAACTTAATTTCTATTAAAATTGTAATTAATGCTAAAAACAAAAGCATATATTGTAAAGCCTACTTACGTATAAAGTGAAGGTCCCGAACCATCCTTGAACCAAAAGACCATGTCAAGAGTATCATACACAGGCGCGGTGATGTTACAAGGAAGTTCAATGGTTCGGCCTTCTACCACACTAATGTTTAGCAAAGGCACTGAAAAAAAAAATTAATTATTAGTTAATAATTTGTTTAACGTTTAATTATTTATATATGAATGCAAAATATTTAATCATATTCAAAATGAAACTATTTCAATAAGTCTTATAAAACAATTGAAAGAGATTTATTAAAATTAAGTAAAATATAAATTTTGTTATTTCGAAATGTGGAAGTCATGAGTCATCGTAAATGACGCAACGCAGAAGCATAGTTCAAAAAGTAACGTATCCAACATTAGCATGTCTGTAAGCTTCATTAGCGACTCGCTTATCAATTAGGTACTAGGCCAGCTGCAATAATACAGTACCATAACGTGAGACAGTCCAATAGAACGTAAACAGGGTAAGCCAGAGCACATCGGGACCCAATAACTATCTGTTTTGTTTGGCAATAACAGTAAAATTTATAATCTGAAGTGCAAATTACATACAATAAAGTTGATCGGACGTTAAATTAAATGCGCGAATATCAGAGCGAGTCTTTACTACAGCCGGCATCTTCAGCGCATAATGGGGTCACAACAAAAGAAGTGAGTAAAGTGAGTAATGAAGAACATTACTTTTCTATTCCCAGGCGAGAAGTCAGGCTCGGTGCGCTGAGAGAGCGCGAGCGCGAGCGCAGCCAATACTTGGCAGGCACAAAAGGCTCGTTCATATAGAGTGTGTAGTGCGCTTGGTGCAAAGTTTTCAGGTTGCTGCTAACGAATTTCATTATAATTCATTTCGCTCCCAGTGCGCGCCGTTGACAATAAATTCGACACGTCCCTCTCTCCCACATGTGCGCGCACAAACGCGCTCAGTACCCTTCGGTGTGCTTTTACGACGTCGACGCGCGACGGGCAGTTTAATTTTCATCAAGCTCGAGCGTCGCGATTAAAGCAACGAATGTACCCGAACGAACTGAATTAACTCGGCGCAGAGCTGCCAGTTCTGCGCTATTACCCACTGTATAGTTAGATACTATGAACATATGTGAAAAGAGAGAGAGAGAGTGAGAGGCCGAGTCTGGGATCGAGATGAACGATGCAGAAGAGTAGCTGTGGATAGAATACTTGAAAGCGCGGTTAACTACGCCACATACGTATTTAGATATTTATTCGTATATAAGCATAGATCTTTCAAACGTCGCCTCTTAAGACCATTTTTTGTCATAAAATTCTTTTATAAAGTTATTTAAATGGATCGCAATGAGAACGCTCAATGTATTGCATGATTTAAAAAGAATTTATGTTCCTCAGGTGTACTTACATTCATACGTACTATCACGTATCCACTCATATTGGCTGCCATCGTACAGTCGCTAATAGAAGCCTATATAATTGAAGGATCGCGCTTGGCGAAAATCGTCGAAGAATGCAGCAAGGAAGAATAATCGGTATAGGGAAAAAGAGATGAGGGAGAGAGAGAGAGAGAGGGATGAATGTCGCGGGGTCAGTGTCGCTTGTTTGGGGGATATAGTTAAGTGGACAGGCGTGCCCCTTCCATCGTTAACCGAGCAGTCAGGCAAGCGTCGGTCAGCGTGTATATAGATATAGACTAGTAGGGGCACGAGGGGGGTGTTGTAGCGGCGAGGGCAAGAGAGCGGCTCTTCGGCCTGCTGAACTGTTTGCTCGGTTACGGCCCTCTCTATCAGCGACCCCGATTGCCTCGTCTTCATTATTCCACGTCATTAGGCGAAATATGACGTGACGGATTGGCTGATTAAACACGCGATTGTTTGTGCCTCACCGCCCCGCTCCTTCCCATTGATTCATTCGATTTTCTATCCTAATCCTCTATATTATACATACATATTTAAGCGCTACTTTATTTACCTTTTGCTCTGTTGAATTAAATTATTATTTAACATACAAACTATGAGCTATATACAAGTACCAAGTCTAACTTAGGCAGAAAAAAAGCATTATCTCAAATCTTATCCTACGAAAGTACATTGATTTGTACTACAAATCATTTTTAACAAACAGCGTTAATTTTATAATAATGTTTTCTGTAGGACGGTTACTATAATCAATCGCTCATATTATATTTATATTAGTTACTGACAAAACACTGTAACAAGTAAGCCAAGGACGCTCTTTCTATTTACGTTTTAATACGTTTATTGACTTGGATAAAATTTTTGACCTTGCAAGTAGTGGACGCAAGAAAAACTGACTTATATATTTACCTAAATTATACTATAATAATATAAAAATTAATACAATAAAACAGAGGGCCAATGGGAAAAAGTTTATTTTTACTTATTTGAGTCCGAAATCGCAAGTTCATTTTCCACGAAAAGGAATTTTCCCTTGTCAACAACAGGAAAATGACAAAAATGATTCGATCACTCTTGCGCGCACCTCGACTTTCTTGGTTCAACTTCCATTTGACATCTAGTAGTCTGCACAAATTGCCGAGAGCCGAGAATCACCCAAAAATTGAGTTTCACGAAGAACTCGATTCTCGAGTTCTTGGTCGCCACCTTCCAATAACAGAACGAATTGCTATTTGAGACCCCCACCCCTCTCTCTCGCTTCGGCTCTGATCTAATAAAGGATTAGAAGGTGCGAGAGGAGGTCGTCAACCTAGCAAGTCTCCGCTCGAGACCAGCTTTGCTTCTTGTTAGCCAACTCTCTTAACTGTGCAGGGGGCATCTTACATGACGGTACTCTTTAATTGAGAGCTTGAGAGAACCATAGCTTCAAAGCCAGATAAAGGGCGCTTGCTTGTAGGATGCTCCGCTCTCTCTCGGCTGCCCCTTTCCCATCTCCGATAAGAAGTTCAGGCTACTCACAGATTTTGACACGTGCTCGGCTTTTACTCAATGCTTTTGTGATTATTAGCGCGCAAAGAAAGTATTAAGGGGGGCCCGAGCGGCTGTTCGGTAAGGTGATCACGGCGAGGATTTTGCAAAAGACTCGGGGGCTACTTAATATTATGCAGATTGGCCAGGGAGATGGGCATTAGCATGAAAAATCTTAAAGCCGTCGCAAGCTCGAGCTCAGATAGGGCAAGTAATTAGACGTTTTACGATGCCGTTGGAGTGTACGAGCCGAGCTTTATACCTGGGCGCCACTCAGGTGCGGCTGCGTGCGATGAAAGTTAATATTGGCAATAAAGTCCGAGCATTATCGTAAATTTGTATTTCAATCTCAGAGCCGGCGTGTGTGTGCGGCTTAACTATTAGAAAGAAAAAAGTACACGCTTAAGAAAAATCTATATCTCTAAGGCTTGTTTAGCTTTAAGAAGCGTGTAATATCCTCTTGAACGCTCGTTCACCTGCACGCACTTGTTTCGCTTTTTTCACCAATTTTTTCTTACAATTTTTATTACTAAATCTATTTTTATTTCCTCGCTGAGAGAACTTCAAGACGGTATACAATACTATATATACAAAAAGTTTTTTAAAAAACAAACCGGAAACATCTTTTGAGATTTTCTGCAATGAAATAAAGTTATTTGTAGGAGAATTCAATAAGACGAAACAAAGATAGAATTTATGTATACATGTGTATATATATAACAAGTACAATAATACATTTCCAATGCGGAATCTTGAATGAATTTTCAACTCAATTCACATTATGCTAGAAATATGTTTTGGTAATAAAATAATCTTCTATTGAATACAATTAGTCATTAAGTCTAGAGGCAAGAAAGAAAAGTTAAGAAAGGAGGAGAACGTTGGAAGCGAGTTGTGTTCAAGCTTGTAATTTAAGGTTAGGCACATAACGCGTAGTATAGCATAGTAGACGCTTGTTGTGTCTTGCAGCATCTATATAGGCGGGGAAAAAGAGGCTACAGAGAGAGAGAGAGAGAGAGAGCGAGAGAGGGGGTATCGCGGCATTGTGCCGTGGGTCGTGCGACACTGAATTACGGGCTGCGGAAGGGAGGCAGCGGCCACTTCCGGTTGTAATATAGTTTGCGCACAATGTCGGCACAATGGCTGCTACAGCGCTGAAGCTCCGCGTGAGACGCTGCCGCCCTTCGGAGGATCAAAATGCCCGTCTAAACGGTCGCTGCAAGGGGCTCTCGTCGAGGCCTCTAGGCAATGCACACATGACGAATGAGGTCGCGTGTGCGCGCACCGCACGAGAGAGGGAGAGAGAGAGAGAGAGAGGCGCAGAGGCTGCGCCGTTTCCGCGACGCAACGCGCCAGGATGGGTTTATTGAATTGCGCGTTAATTCGCCTGGATTATAGAGAGCGAGGCAGTGACTGTGTTCGGCTTTTGCAATTGCTTTTTCGGGCCAATTAACAGATTTATGCGGAGTCATCCTTGTTAATTTGTATGAATGGAGCACGCTACGGTCGAGTGAGCGCACGATTGATTTGAGTACAACTTTTTGTTTTCCCCTTTATCTTCGGTTTCATTGCAGCGCACCTCTTTTTACCACTTTGCTTATAGAATTACGATAAAATTTACTTTCTGAATAATATAATTGAGATATATCTCGTTAAATTGACAGGAAATAAACATTCGTCTTACACAACTTGGAATTTATCTACTTACGATTTAAAAAAATTTTTTTTTTATTTCCATTTTAATCGAAAAAAAAAAACAATGAAAACACATAGATAATTGTAATCATTGTTCTTTTATATTTTGATTATTTTACGAAAACAACATTTTGAAAAATTCCAATAACTTCGAGTTCTATGCGAAATGTTTATTTTATTTTTTAGATTTACACGTATAGAAAATTCTAAAGTTATTATTCTATTACGAAAAACTTTATTATTTTACATGTAAAGAAGCTGATGAATGAAATTTTATGTTTACAAAACAGACTTTTGATTTTATTTTCTATAACAGATTTGATTAAATTTTATTCAATCAATGTTAGTCTGAGAGTATAAATACATAGAGAGTATTGAATTTCTTTTTGTTTAAATAGAATAGTTTTCTCAAAAAAGCAATTCTATGTTATACGAATCTCTGACTTTATTCATGTTGTTCAGGTAGCATAAAGATTTTTCGCCTTATGATTCTGAAAAAGCGCGTATCGAGTTAAAATTATAGGCAGCTCAGCAATCGCTGTAAACTGTTGTGCAAGTAAACAAAGCTTTCCCTATCAATGCATTCAACCATTACAAACAAACATTGCTACAAAACATCAATGTCTTTCAAATTTTCAATTGGCTGTTTATATTATCTCGAATTCTGACCTGCTGTTGGAAGCCTTTTAAAACTTCTCTTTCTTCACTTTGCTGCGCAAACT
Source organism: Eupelmus urozonus (assembly GCA_900480035.1). Taxonomy (NCBI): domain Eukaryota; kingdom Metazoa; phylum Arthropoda; class Insecta; order Hymenoptera; family Eupelmidae; genus Eupelmus; species Eupelmus urozonus. Next base: position 25,304 of record UELX01001702.1, on the reverse strand, counting down.
ATATGAACTATACCATCTATATGAATTATCGCTTTTTTGTCAAAAAAAAGGGATTAAGAGAACAAAAGATCTGCATCAAAATTTTAAGGAAACTCCCCTCTCCAACAAAGAGAAGAGAGGGTTTAATGCATTTTTCAGGGCCGCAGTCGTATCCGTGCCGCGGAAATAAATGCTGGGCAAGAGGGTATGTCGGGTGACAGCGTGAAATTGAATTAATCGCGAATTAAAGGGAGAGAACTTTGTCCTGGGAGGCTATGCTAGGAACAAGCTATTGGTATACAAGGCGCGAGAAATAGGACAGAGCGGGAAGGGAGAGATCGAGCCTCTCTCGTTCTATATAAACTTTAAATAACGTTTGTAAACTCCATCTTAAGTAATTCAGGGAAGAAAAGCAAATTCATGATGCACTCCAGTCACCGTGAGCGTTGGAGAAAGGAGTGCGAGGCGTAGCTCACCGTCAAATAAAGGGCAATCGTCGTGAACTCGCGAATCGAGTTTCCTCTTCGGCAATTAGACGTTTTCGATGTCAGGGCAAAACTTATCCAAGGTTTCTCTCTTATAAAGCAATCTTCAGCTTAGACGAGAGTCATTCATATGATTAAAATTTATTGATACGATATAGAAAAGAAGAAAAGAAATACTATTATATACAGAGTTCCTTAAACAAAATCAACCTGTGAACTTTACTAAAAAATAATTTTTTTTTATTTAATAGAATTTTAAAGAACTACTAACAAGCCTTTATTGAAAATGTTAAAATTATTAAAAATATTTTACAATTTGAACAATAATATAGTATAATTAATTAAAAGTAAATAATAATTAAAAATATGACCAAAATTACTATCATACATCAGCATTATTTTTTATTAAATAATAGCTAAAAAGGGATGAACCTGCAAACATTAGCATTAGCTACTTCTCAAGTCATTAGACTACTTGCCAAGAAAAAAGGACTAAAAATAAGGATAATTATATCTTGTAATATAGTGATTGTAAAAGAAAAGAAAAACATAATCGATATATCTTCGAGTGAGGAAGACAAGCGAGCTTTAAGCGTCTATTAGGCAACTTGTTAACCTCCCACGCCATGAGCTGCGAGACAACTGGGTACGTGTTGCACGTAAAAGTATCGTTAAAGCCGACTTTCCCCTCTTTCTTTTTTCTATTTTGGATTCTCTCTTTGTTTCTCTCTCTCTCTCTCTCTCTCTCTCTCTCTCTCTCTCTCTTCCTCTCTAAAGCTTTATTGGACAAAGATTATAAATTTTCGTTAGAACAAATCTGTGAACAAGTAAAAGGAGGAATACGAAAAATGCAGAGGTTTGACGCTGACACGATGCTGTATGTAGCATGAATGAAAATCACCAAACAACGCACGGAATAACGTGTGACATGCAACGACCTACTAGTTGTTCAGCAATTCACTGACTCTTATACAAACTGGTCCATTTACTCTACATCTCTCGTTTATTTTCTGTAAATACACATTTTCTTTTACTGACACAAGTCTAATTTACTAATTCTCTAGTTTTTCGACTTTTTCTCAATTAAAATGTGTTTTTTATTCCCGCTTTAATAATGGCCATTTTATTACCCAGAAAATCTGGCATTAGGTGAAATATTGTTATCTCAAAAATTTGAGAGGTTCATCTGTTAAAAAATAATTATGAGGTGAAAATCCCCTGAAAAGTCGAGACGACATATGTAATAAAGCTTTATTACGCAACATCTTCATTCGTTAAAGATCAATTTCTTAAACCTTCTAATAAAATAAACTTAATAACAAATGAACAAAATAATTTCTTTAACATTATTATTATATTGTGAGATTACTTTAATTTTGACGGAAATTAAAGAAATAATTTTTTAGTTACAAGGGTTTACTTTTTGACATGATCTAAATCAGTTAATTTTATTCTCAAACTTAAAATTGTAAATTAAAATTAATGTTTATTAATTATTGTATAATTAATATATTATTGTTAATGCATTTCATACTAGTTATGCTATTTTTCGAATTCTACCTTACTACTTAGAAATTTAGTGAAATACCGGACTTCGTTTATACACTCTATCGACAGTCTGCAATTCTGGTTTCCTACAGACTGCGAGCTTTGAAATACCTTGCAATGCCCGCTTGAAATCGTGTGACGCGCCTCTCTTGCGTATGAGCACGTACATGTATATATGTTCTCGATAAATTCACACTTGCACTAACGTATATGGGGGCTATTCATACTGAAAATGGAATAAATCGACTACAAGTTTTAATTACTTTCTAAAATTTTATTTATTTTTAAATAATTTAAACCAAACAATTTTTTACTCTAAACCAATTATCTTCTTTTAATACGTTAAAAAAAATATTCAAAAAGTTAATTTTTTCTGATTCTATTTTAATTTACTTTATCAAGAATAAAAGTCATCAATTTATAATTATATGGTTTTTTAAAGATCGAACTAGTTTTAAAAATTTTAGTTTAATAAATAATGATATGATATCAACTATCTTGCCGGTACCATTGTTATATTTCAAAATGTAAAGCGTAACATCAAATTACCTTTCAAACCGGTAAATAATCATTGATAAATCAGTCCAAAATAAATCACGACGTTTCCGAGAGTGGTAATGGAATTAATTATTGGAAAGTGGCTAAGGATCAATTATTCAAGGTTTTAATTAGTGCCGGACGGGCAACGAAATATCAGCTATAATCGATTTGTGCACAAGCACATATAATTTGCAATTTCCGTCCCTTTTCATTAACACGTTCCGCCGGGAAAGCCTTACAAATCGTATCAATTATTAAAATCCACTGAAAAAGTCTTCCTACATTTTACACATAAGCAAATAAAAGTAAAAGTCTTTCGTAAAAATGAAAAATTTTGATTTTCCTTAATGAACGAAAAAATATTCTATTATTTTAATTTCATTGTTTTTTTGTCTACAGGCCCGAACATTTCCGTCTTGTTCGGAAAATCGCATTCTTCAGCCTAATATGAATCCTAAAAAATGAATTTTTCAACCTCAATGCTGAAAAATAATGTTTATTATACGATCGGAACAATTTCTAGTCTCGGATGATCGCATAACAATTGAGCTGAAAAATCGCTTTTTCCATCCACGTGATAAAAATATTTTAAGCTAACAGTAATAAATCTAGAAGTAATAGAAGATATACAAAGCTGTTTCTAAAATTTTTAAATTATTTTTAAATTTAAAATATGATAACGAACATTTCTATTGAAATTTTATTGCTTTTTACTTTTTTTTCTAAAATCTGATGGCAATTACTGGTAACATCTTGATTTTGAAAAGTAGCTCATAAAGATTTGTTGCATTATGCAACTTCGTTCACATTATAAACTAAATAGTAAAAAATGTTAAGGAAATAAAATTACAATTTAACTAATTATAGTATTTATGTAAAGTAGAAATTATTAGAAAATATGCACAAGTCAATGGTAAAGCAAGCTAATAATTGAAAAGGAAGAATCAATTTTTATTGTACCGCAAACGATGATCACTATTCATAGAAAGAATAAAATTATTTAATGATTACCCAAATACGTACAATTTTCATAAAGAACCGACCTCATAGTTGTTTCTTATACTATCTTCGAAGCAGTTCGCAGACTACATAAAAAACAAAGAGGCCTTAAAAAAGGTTATTCGTGAAACGAGGTTACTTCCTAAACTTGGCCCATCGTGCAAATTTCATTTAAATGTTTAGCTATTTCCGAATTAGGAGCACATACTCGGATATAGCTATAGCGAGACCGATACACATACTTTTTGAGTGAGGAAGAGCTTATATTTCTTATTATTATTATTATTATTATTATACTTTTATATAGAGAAATTTGCATTTTAAATGGCACTACCAACTGTTTAGTGAAAAATTTTTAACAATTTATAATTTATTATTAAAAAATATTTTAAATTAAAAACTTTTAAAAATTACTATAAAATTGAAATTTATTTATAAAATTAAATAAACGAATGTACATAAGTGTCTCTACATACATCTATAGAATTTTTTTATAATTCGTGGATTTAAATTACTTGAGTTCTAAAGTATTAATTTATGATGAAAATAGAAAAAAAAAAAAAAAATAAAACTAATTTTCACCAATACAAAGGTTTATATGATAAAGCAAATACATTCAACTGTTTGCCAGTAAACAATTGATTTGAAAGTAAAGTATAATTTGCTTATGAGCGTTAGAAAAGTCATTTAATCCCATTGTTAACATTATCAATCAGAGCACAAATCCCAAATTGGGTCTCCTGGCAGTAATGAGGTATTATCGATTTTCAGTTGGTCTGCTGTATTTCTCTGCTCCCATTGCTTTCAGGATTCAACTGAAATTCAGTATGTACCTCCTTATTGCATTAGAAGGCGTAATTGATAAAAAATCCTGATTCTAACAAATTATTCCTATACAATGATTCTTGCTTCAAAATATCTTTTAAAACAATTAATTATGCACTCTTTTTAATGAAAGTTTGAGCATTTAAAATTGTTAGTTTTAAAGGATTTCTTAATTTGTTTCTCTTTTTGCATAGAATATTATCCCCATGTTCGCTTGTGCTTGCACAACGACGAAAACTTTCTCATACAAAAGATTCAAAAATATAATTTTACGAGCAAATACACTCTCTCATTTGAAAGTTAAATAAGCCCCCTTCGTACTCATCGTTATGCCGTGCGCGTTCCTCCTTCCTCATTCTCTTGGTTAAGCACGCGTCGTCGTCTTGCTCCGCGTTCAGCGCGACAATTAATAATATTTAAGAGGAGTAAATCGCCGTTGAAATATCGCCCCGCAAGATCCTTATCAATTATCCCACAACAGGCATAAGTCTCGCGAACAGCAAAGGAAGGAATAAGGGGAGAGAGAGAAAGGAGAGAGAGAGAGAGAGAGAGAGAGAGAGAGAGAGAGAGAGAGAGACTCGAAGGAAGGGCGAAACGCACACGCGCGCAAGCGCCAGAGATAGGCAACTGCAGATATTGCATTACGAGATGCAATCAACGTTTCGCAGCGTGTTGGGTTGCCAGGCGCTCAGGCTACAATCTGAAATATCGGTCGCTTGCCGGGATACGTGCCGCCGTATTAAGGCCGATAACGCCAAATTATCATCCCCCGAGCGCGCGTTATAGCTGCTATGTGTGGATCGGCGCGCGCGCCCGCGCGCAGATGCAAATGCCTCAATGGCAAGCGTGTATATGATGGGCTTATAGTCGGCCGTCCTTTGCTGGGGCAGTTTTTCATCAGAGGGGGTTGAGGTATATGATGAATATAGCACGCCGTGTTTATTCGGCTGAAGATGATGAAGTACGACGTATCGAAGTCTTCGGAAAAATACTATGTGTGCACAATGTTATCGCTGAGATATATGCTTCTTTCAATGAAAAATTTGTCTTTTTTTCATGCTCGGCACGTATTAACAATTTCATTTATATGATTGATTACTAAAACGTTAGGGATAGATTAATTGTCGAATGATGTATAATGAACTCTAGTTTCTTTTTTCTTACCATGTATTTAACCTAAAGTTACATATTTTCAAATAATTGTTTTTTAAAGTACACAAATATATCAGTAAAAATGTTAAATGGGTCCTAATTAGAATCTAAACAAGTTGCCTATTTATTGTGACTGCTATAGTTATCACCCAACAAAGTCCTAGATAGGACATCAAAAAATTTGAATGACTAGAGTTAATTAATTAACTTTTATATGGGTGTTTTATTAGTAATTTTAATTTCAATTAATACGATATTTAAAAACAGCATCTTTATTGAAAAATTTTCTTCATAAACGCAGTTTTCAAAAACAATAGAAAAGTTAACATTAAAATTTTCAAGAATAAACAACTATGGAATATTATTGATATTATACTTTTTCTATACCTATCCTGGAAGGCAATCATCTCCTTTGTTATTTGTTGTTTAACAAGATTATAGGTTATTTTGTCATTTAGGTCATTTTTTTTTGTTTTTACAATACCATGCGATATTTTGTTTATTTAACGTTATTGAGGTGCATTCAAACTTTAGTTTAACTTTTCCGTTTTTATAGACTTTTCAATATTATTACTTTGTTTTCTTTGATTAAACATCATTTTTTGCTAATACTAGAAATATTTTATGCTACGAAAATCCAAAGCTTTTCTAATCAATGACATTTAATGTTATTTCAACAAATTTGATGCTGCTTCTGCTCTTTTTATATAACTTGTTTTTCAGTACTTTCATTTTTACATTACTTTCTTTGATTTTATGTTACTTCCTTGTTACTTTATAGTTGATTGATTAGTACATGAAATTCCTACCGAAAATTTCGTGTATAAGAAATGTACACGAGACTATAGTTTATTGTTTAATGTACTCGAGAAGAATTTTCGGCACATACCTTGCATTAACGAATTCTGTAACGGTAGTTAACTAGCCACTCCTTGCATTATTCTTCATGCAGAGTTGTACATTTTTCTTTGCTTTACTTAGTTAGCGTATAAGTCTATTTCTGCAAAAAGTGAAGCCAAATTGTAGGTTATTATATCAGAGCTGTAAAGCTAGTGCTTTCACGATAATGCAAAAAGAATTAAAACAGTTATTAAGCAACCGAAGTGAGTGAGTGAGTTGGAATGACGTAAAATTCAAATTCATTTTCCGACGCAATTTCTCGAGTTTGTTGAAAGTGGAAGCAAGTAAGATTCAATGTAACTTTCAGTAATGACAGTTTGAGAATCTGACATTACCGTTTTTATTGCTTCGCATTAATTTTGTGGTATTCTGAAATGTGACGTAGTTCAGTTGCCAAAAAATCTGAATAAATTATCAGAAAATTGAAAGCTTGTTGTTTTAAAATATTGACATTAAATGTAATTGTCGTAAAAACTGAATAAAAGCTATTAAATGATCGTCTCTTAATGTCTGATGAGGTCACGTTTAAATTATGATCTTGTAAAAAGTAAGAAAAGAAAGTATGGATGGATCAATAATAATTGACATATATAATCTTAATAATATTTATTGAACATATTAATAAATTGTAATATTTCTAGATTTTTTTGAAAAATTTTTAATAGAAAACTTATTCTCATCGAAAAATTTTGAAATGTTGAATATATACATAGTAAATTGTCAAATGTAAAAGACCATTCCAGTACGAAAAATTGCAATTTGCTTTGCAGTAGTTTTTCAAGACAGATTCTTCGACAAAATATACTTTTTGGAGATTTTACATTATAGAGTCTGAGCCAACAACTTGAATATATAGGCGTTATGAAAAGAGGCAAGAGGGAGAGGAAGGAGCATGCGGTGGAAAAGGTACTTAATGTAACAAGATGGAAACGTCAGAAAGTATCGTGCTTCTGGCAATACGAGTTCCTCGAGTCGTCGTCGCTTCCTGCACACGCGAGTAGTCTGTCTGGAAGCGTACATTTTATATATATATTCATCCCCGCGAATTCTTTACGCGAGTTGTGCTAAAAAGGATTTCAGCGCTTTGAACTTGACGTTCGCCGAGCGCGGATTTCACCGCGACGCGCACACAGGAGAATTTCAGAATTTCCATCCGCGCGTGGAAGCAGGCCATCGCGAAGGGAAGAGTCAGCCAGCCAGTGCTTTCGCAGATATATATATGTATATGAGAACACCACTGGAGCTGGGATTTTTTTCGCAAACGGATTGGGAAGTTAAGTTGCGAAAGCTCGCCCACGTTATTTACCATAACTAGTTCCTACACTAAATTGCTGACAACCTTCTGACTATATTAATTAGAGCGTAAACTGTCCAATTATCTTTGAATAATTAATTCGAAAAAGAGAGGCTTGAAAACATATCAATCGATTGTACTGTTAACACAAAATAAATATGCCTGACTGTTAAATAGAAAAACAAATCTATTTTAACAATTTTTAGTAAAATCAGGTAAGAACTTTTGATCATTAATAAATTGGACAGAAATTAAAAATTGATCGGTTTTGCTAGTATAGTATATTAGTCTTTCTATCGTTGTCAATAAAATCATCTTTAAAGCAAGTGATTTTTTATTTTTTCATTTTAACTTTAATGGCATTAATCCAATTATACACAGAGAAAGAAAATGTGGAAAATTAGTATTTTTGCATGGTTTAATGAAAGAGGACTATTAATGAAAACATTTAAAATCTAATAAAAATCCAATTTTAAAAAGTCATTTTACCGGTTAGCTGTACACATGCCAGTTTTGCATTAAACTAATTTTATTTATTTGAATATATTTGACCTTTACATTTGACTCGACTATCCAAAAAAGTAAATCAAATTTGTTTTGCGCCGTTTCTAAAAGGATTAATAACACCCAATTAATTTTCCATATTTTTATTTGTGAAAAGGAAAGGCCCCAAAAAGGCGAGCTTTTATCAAATGCATGCAATCTCTTATTCATGACGGACCCAAAATTGAATTTGAAAATTCTAAATCGCTTCATCCAAAGCCCGTCGCTACGTCATGCGTATAATGTTTGGGGCTAGCGATCGATGAAAAGCTCGTTTGACGCAAAGAAAAGTATGTCATTAGCGAGATCCGGTAAGCGCACGCTTTTTCTCTAGGGCATACATATATAAACACACACACACATACTTACACTCGCACACATACATGGAGGAACCCGACAAAATCCTTCTTCAATGCAGCAGCTTGAATATGCCACGTGTTCGTTTCAATCGATCGCGCAACCGCAACTATCATTATAAAGGCAACCGAAAGAGCGAGAGTAAGAGGGAGAGCGAGAGCGAGAGCGAGAGAGAGAGAGTTGGTTTAGTCGCACGAGACGGTGTGTAGGGCGGCCATAGCAAAACCATTTGAATCTTCCATCCGTTAAGCATAGAATGATCGCTTCTAATTTCTCTCGACTTTCACAAGTACCAGCCCTAAGACCCGCAAGAAATTTCCTAACGCTTTCAGCGCAGTGCTTTCGCTCTTGCTCGCTATCGTCTATCTCGCTCAGATCTTTCCCGCCCGTGGCTATACTGTTTGAGTATATACATATATATACTAGGTTGTAACAGTTTGTATTTATGTAAACTCGAATATATTTGTATTTCAGTGCCGTTGAAGTTAATATATTTGCAAAAAATTATATTATAAAATAAGAAAATGCAGGATATAGGTGCCTTCCCTCATAGTAGATCTCATTTGTCTCTCTGCAAATTTGCAATCAAGACAATATTTCAAAGTGACTAAGAATGGTGTTTTAGCCAATTTTTGTAAATATTAACAAAGTTTTCAGATTCACGAGATAATTATAAAATTTCTTTTAAATGCCATTCTTGGCCATTTTCGAATTTTGACTTGAAATTTCATACCGAGGTGGAATGTATCATTACGCAGGTAAACTTTTTACTGAATTTACTTATTTAATATATTTGTTTTAATAGTAAAAAGACTGTTCAAGTTGCATAGTCGATAATAATATAGCTCGGTCGGACCATGTTAAAGTATCCAGATTTTCCGATAAACATTAACTATTATTTAAGATGCTTACTATTACTTAGTGATTTTATTTTGTAATTTATTGCTTATTTATTAACTGGATATAAATTTAATAAATATAATAAAATAATTTTTTCTCATTGCATAATTTCGTTTATTGATTTTTATTACTTTTTATTAATTAATTAGATTAAATTTAATAAAATTAAACGTAAATTAATGATTCCATAGAAATAAATTATATATGATATTATAATTGCATACAATAATATTCAAATTTGCCCAAATTAAAATTGTAATATCATAATTGACGTTTTTCAAAATAATATTATTAATTTTGTAAAAAATAATACGGAATGCAACATTGATATTATCAATGTTGGTAATAAAGACTAAACATGCTAAAAGTAGAATGAATAATTAAATATGAGAGTATCTAGTTCAGAACAAAAGTAAAATTATATCAATTTTAAAATATTATTTTACTATTGCTATTTTTCATTTTTTTTTTTTTTTACAGAAAAGACTAAATAATAGTAATTTAATAATTATTAGAATACTTATCGATTTAATATCGCCATTTTATGCTCGTAAAAAGAAAATCACCAGTATAGAAATGAATTATTTATAATATATCAAAAATTTAGTAATATTAATTAATATTTAGAACTTTTGTACATGAATCAAATTTAATATACTTTAAGTTCATTTATTAAAATTACGGAACAGTTAGTTACGCTTACGTAAAATATTACGTATCTTTTTTGCAGAAAATTTATGATTTTTTTCTTATTACATGAATAGCAATATATCAAATAATTTTCCCATTTTTGAAAACTCGTAATTATAATTAATTACAAATCCATTAATAATATAGAGGGCATCTGAATTGCCGCAAATGGAACGTAACGCATTAGCTAACATTAGTCGGAGCATGGAGACAAATTTAACATGGTGTTAATTCAATCCGTAATTATTAAAACAAAAGTCGGAGAATAGCCCATAAGAGCAATAAAACAGTCCAATTAGCTAATTTGGCCGTGGCTAGGACTGGTATCCGCTGCTGCAAGGTCGCAGCTTATAAGCTGCATTCCTCGGTCGCGCAAATGATAAATCTGTCCTCTTAATCCGGCCGGGCGGGTAAGTTTCGGAGGACTTCCTGCACTTGTTCGAGAAGGCGCGCGCGCGCACGTACATACTGGCCAAAGAAGGAAGCGGCGCAGAAGTAAAAGTATCCGTTAAAGTTTTCATTAAGGAATATGTCTTGGTAACTTACTATTCTTGAGCATGGAAAGCGCCGCGGCACAAAACTCGTGTCGGTATATAGATGGCTAGGTACTACTTACAGAAGCCGCGGCGGTGGCGGCAAGGGCGGCACACTGCACACCGCACACCGGCAAACTTCGAACAAGTCTTGCAATCTGGAATCGAATGGAGTTTCGGGGACTTGGTCGAGTGAAAAATCGCCGGCTTGAACTTTGCCGATGCTGCTTGCGGATCCATTAGACGGCTCAACAAGTTCTATGCACGCCCTGGCTTCATCTTTTTCTTTTTCCAGCTTTGCTCTTTTTTTCTCCTCCCCCCTGCTGCTGCTCTTTCTCTCTCTCTCTCCTTCGTTCTTTCGCTTTCTTTTGGTCGCCGCGTGGATTTTGAATACCGTACCGGCGCTCCTGCTGAACGAACACCACTCCTGGACTGGATTTCCCTTTCAAGGGAAACGGCTTTTTTACGATCCGTGTAATTGCGCGCTTGTACACGCGCCCGGCAAAAGTTCTGCCTTCTGCCGCGTGCCGCAGATAGAGAGGAATGTGCGTGCGAAGGAGTTTTATGGATTTTCTTTGGGGAAACGCTAAATTACCGGGCATTTATTTTCTTTTAATTTTCAGGAACTTTCTTTAACAGCCAATGCAATTAGACTTGCAATCTGTTTAGAGTACGATTTCACTATAGCTAAACGTATAACTAATACTTGCTGCTGTTCCGTACAAAATTATGCCAAGCTTATTATTTTCAGGATAAGCAGATTTTATCTGATCTTATAAAATTAGTGATTGTCAATTTACGTTATTTTCCAAAATTGTTTTAATATTCGTATTAAAATTTTTTTTTATTAACTTCTCATTTGGATAAGTTATTTTTTTCTTTAAAATAACACAGGAACGGCCAACAAGTTTTAAGTTAGCTGTGCCCCGCGCAGCTTTACCATGATATCTTATTAATTGCTACAGAAAAATTCTCCCCCAATTTTTTTTGCAATTTATTAGAAAGTAATAAGAGCGCATGGCCATTATTAAAGTGAACTATCTTTATGTACATTCATATTTTTGCTATTTTTGCAGAAAATTTTATGTAATTTTAACTAAAAGGAAAATCGATTTCGTTTAATATTTTGATTATAATTTATAACTAATTAGTGCAATTAGAAGATAAAATAAGGCAATGTAAGCGATGTCGTGCAACGAATAAGTAAAACGGAAATATCTAAATGAATTCTATTTCAGGATCATAGGATTTAAAAATTCAACTGAGGTCAGCGGATTCAATAACTCTTTCCCCAATTTTATAGGCTTTTGAAAACTGGGGCAATGTGCTCTTAAAAATGCAGTTATATTTATTCATCATTCGGGGAACAAAGTATACAATTATCCTTGCCTATTAAAAAGACGAAAAGTAAAATGCCCAAATGTCCTCTCTATTTCCAAAGAGCTGAAAACGACGCCACAATAAAAGTAGTTAAACCGAGCGAGATATTTCTTTGAGCGAATTAGCTATAAAAATGGAAGGGGTATAACCGCAATGATCTCGCACGGTAAATTTTCAAATTACGTTTTCAAATTACAGCATAGCTCGGTCGGTCTGGGCTCCGCAACGTGTAATAACGGTAGCTTTCTTACGGCGGCGGCGGCGACGATAAGCGAGTTCATGAATGGCTGGAAAAACGAGCCATAATTAATTGCCTTTTGACTGCGGCCGACGCCTCCAGCGCATGGACGGCCTTTACGAGCCAGGCTCAACAATAGATTATTGTGGGCGCGTAAAAAAAGGCAGAAAGGTGAATGGTGGGTTGATAAAGTCGACGTGTGTCACTAAAGAAATGTACTTATTAGCATGCTTGCCCTGTAGGAGAATAAGTAAAGAGATTTAGTTGGCGAAGCGTTGTGTGATTTGCGGCGGCAGGCGAAAATCCGCGTGGCGTAACCCGCGGCGATCGGGAGGGCAACTTTTGATCTAAGGAGGAATCAGAGCTTGAGAAAGCTCCGAAGCCACGTAAGCCAAAGGCTAGCTCGGTCCTCGAGGATGCCTTGCCTTTTTTAACGATTTTCCAAAAGCTCGACGGCCGAGCTAAGCTTTTGCGCTATATACCTTTTCTTTCCTTTGGGCCCTTCTTTCTCTCGCTACGCCGAAGTCCTTACGTTCTCCCTCGCTCTAGCTTGTCGCTTGCCTCCTCTTCAATCCACTCTTCTTATTTTCAAAGTCTCGAGTGCAGTAGCGAGAGAGAGAGAGAGAGAGAGGCACCTTTGTGAGAGGACAGACCCTCTTCTTCTCGCGCTATTTCACTTTTTATGAAAAGGGGAGGGAGCAAGCTCCGGAGAGGAGCTGTTACTCCTTCTTCTCTTTTTCTTATACACTCTCTTTCCTCACTTCCGCTACTTTTCCTTTTTTTCATTTCCTTCTCCACCCCCCTTATATTCGCGCTCTTTTTCCTCGCCCCCTTTATTCTTCCCTCGGCCTCTTTTCCTTTCCCTATTCGGCTACTCCTTCTCTCTCTCTTTCTCTCTCATTCTACCTCTCACACACACACTCACACTAGTCGGGAATATTCTATCGAGGCCTTTCCGTCTGTGAGAGCATTTGGGAGTGGAGCAAAAGTCTTAATAAGGAAAGGAAATTCCATATTCAGGTTATAAACTTTCGGTCCGAGAGGCTGGCGAACGAGCGACCGACCTCAAATTATCCGAGAGACGGTAGCGAAAGAAATTATCCCTGAAATATCAAATGACGAAAAGCCCCGGAAGTCGCAGGCGGAGGGAGGGACGCGAAGACGCGAAGTGCACGCGAAACGAGCTGGACGGAATAATGTTGGAAAAGTTCTTCATCTATTGAAACTTTTGTCGCTCATCGATTCTGAATTGCAAAAGTACGAATTTCTAAATTATGTATGGACATTACTCATGTTCACTGCATCTCTCCTGCGGCTCAAGTATAATTACATATTTATAATGACATTTTTAGAAAGATTTATTATATTTTTCTATATTACTATTTATTGAGAACCTCATTGCACTTGAATGAACTTTTTATTGAAAATTTTGTCAATTATTCAAAACAGTTTATTAAATGAAATTTTTAATAAATAAATTGAGAAAAAAGTTGTAGTTCGTTTTCTATGAATTTTCAAAGTAAGTATTTTTAAATTAATTAAATCTTGTATAAATTTTGTAAAAACAGCAGAACAGAAAAAAGTGCTATAAATTAATGTAATAGAATTATGTTAAGGTATATTCTTGCATGCAACTATAAATACAATCTTTAAATTTAGTAAAAATGTTCAAGTGACTGCATATATGATACAAAGTACAGCAAGCGTTCGTCGAACCCATTGATTTTTCGTGCGCCGTCCGGCAGTGGGAGAGAGCCTACCTGTATATATGCTAGTTATTAGTTCTAACTTCTATGCAGGCTTTTAGAGTGAAGCTGTAAGATTAGGCAGTTAAAAAATGGGGAACGCATGATAGATGAGTGGGTGGAAGTGAAAGAGGGAGGAAGAGGCGATAAACAAGTGGGGGGGCGCTGAGGGCGGAAGGTATACATAGGAGACTGTCGAAACTCGGTTGAAACTCGGCAGTCCCGCGTCAAGGACTGCGGTCAAAGGCCTTATTGATCCGAGCGTGGAGAACTTCGGCCTCCGGACTTCGCGTTCGGTAGCGACGGCATATCCCGCCTCTCACCGTCCAAACTTTCTAGCCTCCTCTCGCCCTGAGGCGCTAGCGCTTCTTTTTCCTCCGCCAACGAAGCGTCGAACAATCGAATTTCGATCGCGAATATTCCAGCGGAAAAGCCTTAGACGATTTTTCACAAACTTTCCTTCCTTCCTCCCTCCCTCGCTTTCTTTATCCTTCCCTTTTTACGCCCCCCACCCCTCACATACCTAACTAGACGAGCACGAGTAAGGCCTATTCTCGCTCAAACCAAGTCTAAGCAGAACAAGCTTTGCGCTCATATACCCGATATACTACTATCTGCCGAGACTATGCACTATTTTGTATGCGCCTAGCTCATCTTTCTTCTTCATTTTTCTGCCATCTCCATTTATTTTTCCGATTTTTTTATTTTTTTTTATTTTACATGCACGCGTTTTATTTATTTTTTTTCTCGACGTCTCTTTATATTGTCCTAACGCTTTACAAAGCCGATAATTCTCGACAATACCCCAAGGACCGGCTGTCATAATTAGGCCTAGGCTAAATATTGTGTAAGATAATAAAATGGTCACGCTTTTTAGGATATATTCGGGCATTCATGAAAAACAAGAGATTTTTCTTTCGAGCCGCTCATTTAATGGACAATAACAGAATGTATATACTTTCAACAGGAGCGGCTTAATGAAACAGAGAGAGTGTGTAAGATTTGAATTTTTTTATCACTAATGCGCTGAAGAATTAATAAGAAGCTGGCACTTGTAATGTTGAAGAAAAATTTTTTATTCTCAATAAATTTTGAAAAATTTTGGAATTTTTGAAGATTTTTTCGTATATATCATTTATAAGATGCGTATTTACATAAAAAATATAGTCACGTACATTTGAAATTCGATTGCTAAAGTTGAATGCTACGTAAGTTGCATTGCTCTGATTTTCAATAATTTTATTTTAGATATACGTAATCCCTGACCCGGAAAATCTTAAGAAATTCATTTTTCTAGCGAATTGCGAAAAAGGAAACTACTTCAAAATTTTACGGCCAATGATTTACTACCTGGTAAATGGCTGTCAAAACACGTAGTATTTTAAAATTAACAATATGTGATACTTATGCAGCTCTTATGAAATCTAGCTACTTTACGATTCCGTGGTCAGTAAGCGAATTCACGAATTAACTAGTTTTTTATTTTGGAACGCATTCATCTGCATTTTCGTTCGTGTGGAAACTTATAACAATTTTAAGCATCAAAATTGGGTCAACAATTACGTTACATTAATAATATGTGTTCGATTTTTTTTTTCTCTTTTTTTTTATTTCATCAAAGCAAATGTGCAACAAAGTATTGTTTCGAAATGACTTAGTAGTGGCTCTATAGAGTGTGTACTTTATGATGTATTTCAATTGTTGCGATTGCCTAGCTTTGAGCGCAAGTCGCAACATAATTTTTCTTCGATGCGCCAGTTAAAAGCCGCAGAAAAACAGGCGTATCGCACCTAGGCCATTCAATGTCGAAGCAGTAGCAGCAGCAGTAGCAGCAGCAGCAGCAGCGTCCCATTGTCCTTTTTCGATGCAGAGAATGCTATGCAGCAAGAAAAAAGTAGAGCTTGGTGCGCGCAGCAGAACTAAAAAAAGTGAAAGGAGAAGCGAAGTGCGATATAACTCGGCTTGAGTTATAACTTTTTTTTTCACTGAACGCGATACTGTACCGCCACTGAATATTTCAGTATGCACTGCGCCGGACTATCAAGTAAAGCCGTGCGCCCTATTTATCTGACGAGCGTACTTTTCAATCCCGTCTCTCGCGCTGTTCCCTATCTGTTTTTATGGACCAATTTCTTAATCTTATAAACCCAGTTTCTCTTAATTTATTCCAATAATATAAATATTAAATGTTTTAATTAAATTTTATTATTAAGCTTGCTGTTAAATAAATAAAATGTTTTCTGCAAAATCATACAATCAATTAATAAGCCACGGTAGAATATTAAATTGATAGAATTATTTTAATAGAAAGTTTACAAGCAAGTCCAAAAATGTATCCGAATATAGTGCTAATCAGTACTCAAAAACTACATAAAAAAATAAATAAAAAAAATAAAAATATAGAAAATATTGTTCCATCGTCATATAAGACAACTCCCCTGGGGAGTAAAATTCTGGAAAGCTGCAGCATCGACAAAAAATGTTTAATCAATACAACAGAGAGCTACTATTTTCCAACAGCAAGTCCAAACATACCCCACTATCTCATATCGACGGTCTACATCGATTCCTCTCCCTATATCCCTCCTTTATCCTCTCCTGTACATTCTCTTTTGTTCGCGCTCGCGCAATCTTCTCTACTTCCTTTTTATATTCCGCGAGTCTTCGCTGAGGCTTCTTTTTTTTGTCTCCTTCAACAGCAGGTGCAGATAAACGAATATATATATATATATGCAGAGAGAGAGAGAGAGAGAGAGAGAGAGAACGCGTGCAGAAGGCTGGCTCGGTGCACTGTGGCAAACATATTATCCGGGGCTGATTCACGTCTCGTGCCCGGGGGTATACAAGGAAGTACACTTAGAGAGAGAGGGCGCTCCGGCTATGCGCTTCGTACACTGCCCCCGAACATCTTACAAATCTTCGGGGCCAAAGAGCTGGCTCAGGGAGATTCGCACGCCGGAAACTTTAGTGTCACGCGCAAGACGTGCTGCCCCAGTCTACTTTTGGAAAGCAGCCCTTACCGATATAAGCTCAATGTTTCGCCCAATGCACCTACATTTGACAATATTTATAAATTATTTTATCCTCAGAAGCGAGCAAAAGGCTCGAACGAATTATTTTATACCTTCACTCGTTATGCAATCGTGCACATGGACATTTTAATTGATACCTAGAAATAATAATCAAATATCATTTCATCACGTCATGTAAATTTATATTCCATTAATCATTGCGTTAAGCGTTTTATTTTACAATGTAATTAATAACCATTTTGCCGATACCGTCGGTGTATCAAGTTCACGAACAATATTTGTAATTTCAATTATAGTTGTAATTATTTTCCTTCGCGTTGCTAATCAACCTTGAGCGTATTTACATTTTACAACAACATGCTGATGGGATCAAAAAGAGTAACAGAGAAGACAAGAGACACAGAGAGAGAAGATTGTTCTGTTAATTAAATTACGCTTTTACGCGAGCGGGAGAGAGAGAGAGAGAGAGATAATGTTATCTGTGCAGAGGTAGAAATTGTATCGCTTTGTCGGGATTTCACCTGGATCAGCTGTCTTGCAGCTGTGGTATGCATGCATTATCCGCTCGCAGGGAGGTTTTGGATGTTATGGAGTAAATTTGGAAGTGACAGCTTGTGCATGGCTGAAAAACTCTTGTGCGATTCGATGATGCGCGTTGCCAGATTTTAATTTGCGAAA
Organism: Eupelmus urozonus; assembly: GCA_900480035.1. Taxonomy (NCBI): domain Eukaryota; kingdom Metazoa; phylum Arthropoda; class Insecta; order Hymenoptera; family Eupelmidae; genus Eupelmus; species Eupelmus urozonus. The sequence continues at coordinate 7,486 of UELX01001702.1, read as the reverse complement.
TGCGTTCATTCGCAATTTTTTTATAATTGAAAACTATTTTTTCAATGTCCAAATATACCGCGTTTTATATATCCTTGACATCATTATGTTAAAAAATTGGATTTGAAATGTATTTCAAGATTTTTATTTAATTATTAATAAATTGACTTTTTACTAACAAAATAAAATTCATATTATTAATATGTACACATTTGTTGAATACTTGATATTTCAACATATTGGATGTACAAGACTCAGTTTTCATCACTTTTTGTTAAGGCAATCAGGATGTCTATTGGTAATAAAATAATACGGCCTTAATACTAATATGTTTGTTTATCATAAAAATTTAGTCATAAAATTAATATTTTGTAATAACCGTAATTTACACAGCCATGTAACAATAACTATTATCTTATCAATGATCGTTATCACAAAACGTTCTACGAAAATTTTCTCAGATTTCAATAACGGCCATCATTCAAAAAGATTTTTTATGCTCAACACTTATCCTTCCGCAGTTTCTTTTAACGATCAACATTTTTTATAAGCAAATAAGTGCTTACAACGACCGTGATTTATGCATTACCTACACCATTTTAACAAATAAAACTAATTATTTCTTATTCTAGCGAGTTGCTTTTTACCTTCTGAATCTTTATAAAATGTAATAAGCAACTCTACTGACTTAAAATATCAGTATGTGCAGGAAAATCTTCCCACGGCAAATGAAATTTTTACAACGTTCTAAAAAATCTAGTATGAGAAAAGAGTCGGGAACTCATAGAATTCAAATGTCTTTCCTTTCCTGCATTTACATCCGGAATAATGATATTACATACAAACGCCCTCGTAAGAGGTTACGCTTTAAAGTATTTATTTTTCTATATCAGAGGCTACCGGAAGCCAGGAGCGACCGGCTGTAAAGATCAAATATCTCGTCTGCAATAACCGCGTTAGTTATATGCGTCGAGTTTGCGTTCCGTTAAATAAGAAGCAAAAAAAAAAGAAAACGAAAAAATGTCGAGAGAAAAACAAGGTGCGTGTGTAAGCCGCGACGAGGGGTGGGTGACTAGCAGAAAGAGAGAACGTAAAGAAGGAGAAAAGCTTTACCGCGGCGAAGAAGAAAGAGGAACCGGCGCGCGAGCCTTTCGAGGCGTTTTTATATTCGCCGTTGGACTCGCACGCGACGGCTCTTAATGCCGCCTCCGCCGCGGTGGTAAAACGAAGGAAAATACGAGGTGAGCGTGCTCCATCCAGCGCCGCCGCGTATATAGAGTTGCATAGTTAGAGCGTTCTTCTTGACTAGCACACACCTACACCTACGCTCGAGATTTCTTTCTCCTAAAACCATTTTTCCAGCCGGGAACGTATTTGACGCCGGTAGTGTGGCCGATTGTTCAAATTGTTCATCAGATCTTGATTCGATTCTCTGATATATACATATATAGGTAACGCGCTCCCTTATACTGGATAGCCTGCAATGTGGCTTTCGACCGTGAAAAAAGAAAACGTTTTCTGTGCTTTATCAACGCTTTTTTCGTGCTACAGACCTTCACACTATTTTGTGAAAATTATCAAGCTTCTAGATCATGCGGGATGTTATTTTATTTTTAATAAAAATATTATGTCAGATGCCTCATTTCAGTCTCTATTGATGAGAAATAACGTAAGGAGATTAGTAGCAATAGGTCAAAAAGAAATCAGTGAAGGTTAACGCTTGAAAAATAGATGATGTACGGGAATGATACTTTCTCTTAATATACAGGGAGCAGGTTCGATCGAGCACATGACTATGATAATGTTATGTCAATGATTATTCGTATTCCGCGCCTATTTGATAGGATTAAGCCAACATATCAATGCCCGCTCTCTCTCTCTCTCCCTCGCTCTTGCACTATTCCCCCCCCCCCTCAAATAATCCGCAGACGAATTCGCCAAACAAGCTGCACACGCAACGTCGCTAAATACTGTTTAAGCCTATTATATCACGCTGAGGATCAAATAAATCGCACAACTAACCTAGCGGACATAAATGACGATTCTCACCCTTTTTCAAAACAATATCCCTAGCAGTACGTTATTAAAATTTTTCATGATAATTTCAATGGCTTGCATAAGTCCATATTTTGTATTTTTAGGAGATTGACGTTTTGATGTTTAAAGATATACTCAAAATCGAAAGAAAAGAGTTTAAAACCTAACACTTATTAAACATTGCTTGTGGTTAGATCTACTGTATCGAATATAAATTTCAAAGCTGTACAGAAATTCCCTATTTATTGTAAGATAGAGGTAGCAGTAAGGATCAGGCTAATTGAATTAAATACAGTTGAACGTAATTATTTACGCGTGAAAAAGTAGACTAGCCACAAAGTTTTTATTTGAGTAAAAGGATATAAAGCAGCTTTAAAACTTTATTTTGTGTATAAACTGTATATAAACGTTGCTCATGAAATTAAAATATTTAATTTTTTAAATAATAACTTATTATTAAAATTTACATAACGTATTTATACATTTTAGATTATATAAAAAAAGTGTGTAACTCAATCATGCGTATAATTGTTTCCTTTCCTCGACATTTATATCAGACAAGATGACTAAAATTAAATGGAAAAACCTGATGATGATGTAGACAAAAAAAAGTAAAAACCTATATTATTAGGAACGGCCCGCATGCGTTCAAATAAATATTAAAAATAAAGCAAACTTTTTCTAAGAAGGCATAAAAAAACTTATTTCCATACAATACAATCTTGTTTCGAAAAGCCAGCAAGAATTTTTTTAACTATTTGACGTATTTCAAAAGGTGTATGTCTGTGAAAATACGAAGTGGGTAGATCCGTAGCAATAAAAAACTAGTATAACTTCTATTGCCTAATCAACGGATGAAAAATAGCATGGACTTTTTCGTGACTTTTTAGTCGATTACGTGTTCAATAGGAACATTAAAGCAGTTTTACTTATTAAGTCATCAGGCTGTGATATAAATTTATAAAATAAAATAATAAAATTTTGTCAGAATAATAAATTTAATTCATAAGGTTTGATGTGAATAAAGGAGGTTTTATGGTCATCATTAAAGTGGTCAATATTGTAATGCGTATTGTGAGACGATCGAATAATTCCCAAGATAAAAGCGAATCGACGAAGAAACGGCGGCGGTCAGAGAGCGATAAAATAGCGCATCGTAACTCGCTTTCTGATCCGGTTAAAGCCGAGGTTTTCTTTTTTCGTATTTATCTGTATCCGCGCGCGAGAAGTGTCATCTCTCTCGCTGGTAGTTGGTAACTGGTAGCTCTCGTGCTGGGTAACACATAATGTCCGGGTAATTCGTAAAAATGTAAATGAAAGTTTTCAAAGGTGCGCGTCTAAAACCCGAGCACGTCAGTTAATAGTGTTTTCTCATTAGAAATTTACGCTTATAATCCTAATGATGGGGCACGCGCTGCTGCCGGCAACTCGGCTTTATGAATAAACTCGCGCAGGTTTGTCATTGTTGCGAAACTTTCTCTCCGCGGGCGCGAGCGAATGTAATTACACTCATCATATCCGCTCCGTGCACTTACCGCTCTGCTCTCCGCAGCATAGAGTAGCATCACACGCTCTGCACGCCTTGGGACTTAATCAAACATGCTTAGGACACGTTAAAACGCAAAAGCGAGTGATGAAAAGCGCTGCCCCCAAGCCGCTACGTGCTAGCGCCTGGAATACGCGCCCACAAAAAAGGACGAGTATTCAACCTTATATATGCATACCTATATATAGCAAAACGAGTGCTTCTACAGTATTCAAAGGAAGGTAAAAATTGTCGTTACGTATTTCTTTTTTTTCACACCAAGACGTAACCTTATTTTTTTTTAATTACTACTGCTTAAACTGTGTCATTATTACTTTTCCCACTTGGAATCATTAACCTTAATAATTTTTCTGTCATCAATGAATGTTAATTATTTATTTTGCAACAATGTGAAGGATTCTTTGTTAGAGCTGCAAAACAAATTTCTAAAAGAAAATAAGATCCATCATCCAAATTATAATCCAACAAATATGTACATGAGTTCATTATATATTTATTTTTAATACTGCTGCTATTTAAACTCTTTTAAACATATTAGTAACTTTATTAAATTAATAAATTATTTTCAGCTTTATTAAAGAAAATGTTTAATATCAATGTTATTTAGTTAATTTAAAATCTGTTATATAAATGTATTGTTATAGTGCGAATACTTCTAAAATAATTCCATTAAAGAGACAACTGTCTTCAAGCTACAAAAAAGGATTCCTTGAGGCGTTGGTTAGCCATGCTCTTACAAGTGCTAATTGAAGTGACAGGTGTATAAATTACTTCAGCCTGTAAATGGTCTTACGCTTGAAGTATAGCAATACCCGTTTTGTAAGTGATTAACTTTAGTTAATTTAATAAAGGTAATTAAGACATAGAAAAAATTGATTTTCTCTTATTATTTTTTGGAATTTATCCATTGCGGTAATATTCCAGTTAGTAGTTCTGGTAAGTTATTCTTCAAGTAAAAACATTATTTGAAAGTTGACGCTTTAACTGCCACGGATATCATCTAATTATCAATTACACGTTTGTATTTATTAGCTTTCGCTGATCGTTATTACATTACTTTCACCCGAGAGCCTGTTTACTGTATAAAACAACTCAAACACAAAGTCCACCTCTAGAAGAATTCGCATCAGGAATTTTTTTGCAGATTCCGCGCTATGTCAGAGTGTAGAAATTTTAATGCTCATGCTCGCAAGCGACGATTGAGGAAAAAAGTCGGAAGTCCAAGTATCATCGGCGTAAGCTCTACAGAATATGATTTTTGCTCAAGCGTGTGACCCCAAAATTTACGGATAGAATGTTATACAGCAACAAAAGGCTGGGCCGCGGAAATACGCGGATTTGCGCGATATTAATCCATTGTTGAAAAAACGAAAGACTTGTGACTGCGCAGCCGAGTTTCATTAAAAACTTTTCTTTTGTCGTACTGTAAAAAATCAACGTTTTGCGCGTTGGCATTGTTTGCCAGATGGAAAAGCTAAGAAGAATTTGCACGAAAAACTAACTTTTATTTTTCTCTATTATAATGTATGTATGTATAGATGTACTAGTGAAGTATGGCAAAAGTAATTTAAAAAATTGGAACATATTTTCTATAGAAATATTTCAATGAATGGTCTGACATCAAATTTTTGAACATAATTTTACAAGCGCCATTTTCTTTTAATTTCACGTATGGAAGCACCGAAACACAATACAGAGAGAATAATTGCTTTTATCTTTTAATAATATGTCATTTTTAGTCAACATGCAAAGCAAAGTGAGCATTATATTTCAATTTTGTAAATTTTACGCATATAGTTTTATCTTGATGTGCAATTAGTACCGCCTAGTTCAATTGTGAGCTCTCCGTGTTTTTTATCCGTCATAGCCATCTTAGCTACCTAGAGCATTAAAACGATAACAGATTTATATAATAGTATATTATGTACTGTGATATGTCAGTGAACTAGAAAAACATTATTTTTAAGCCATGAAAATTTTAGATATTTTACTCATCTTTTTGTAAATATAAAAATATTATTTTATTGCTATTCTAATTATTCAAATTCGATATGGTGGATGTTTTAAAATATTTACGTTAGTTACTGAGGTTTACTTAAATCATTCTAATTTGAATGTATAATTACAATTGCAATGAAATTATCAGACTATCCTATTGAGTGAAAAAATGAGCGAACAGTCAGCGAACGAAATAATCGCAGCGTAGTTATATGGCCAAAAGTGTAAAAAGGTAGAAGGGCGCGTTCCATGGTTATCATTAGGTGCTGCTACTGCACAGCGACGCGTATATCTTCTACTCGGCCGAACGTTTTCACATAGATATTATAAGCTGCGCGCGCGTACAGTGAAATTGATTTCATGCTCGTCTGGCTCTGCGGTGTGGCACCACGAGCAGCGGCAGCAGCAGCAGCAGCAGCAGCGGCGCCTGTAGCCTGCACACAGAGAGGGGCCTCTCTGCAGCGGGTCCTCTACTCGCCAGCCTGAGTGCACATTTCCCGCCTGTCTCTCTCTTCTCGATAGCCCCTCCCTCTCGCTCTCTCTCTGTCAGATAACGTAATAATAACTAGACGTAATGCAATCGGTAGTAGTAATTTCGGTAATGGTTTCCGCCGCTGTTGTCACGTTATTCCCTGCAGTCATGCATTGATACGCATTTGCTCTCGGCCTCTCTCGCGTTATTTCGTTTGTCGAGTTTGTTCTAGCGAACCTCTGCTCTCTCGCTGCAGCTTCTACAAATGCAGAGGCCAGTCGTGCACGCGCGTGTACGCGATTAACTTACATTTTAGCTATGTTTTCGCTTTAATTACGGTTGGACGCGTAAACGCTTGTTCCCGAAGTGGAATACGTGCTACGAAAATCCTTACACCCTCGTTGGTTATAGACAAGCCAAATAGCCGCAGCTGTCTGTGTGTGTGTGTGTGTTGATGATTTGCGGAAAACATAAACTTTCTCTAATTGCTCTGTTTAGATTCATCCAATATGATTCAGTATTGCTTTAAACCTGGCATTAAATGATGGAAAATAAAACATTTAGCTTTTTTGTAACACAACATTAGGCTTCTTTTTATGTTAACGTAAATTCATTTTTATTTGAAGAATGCACAAAAAACACTTCTTCTTAGTCATTTGTAAATCTGTAATAACCATTAAGCCTGCTCGTGTAGTGTTCGTGCGTCTATGCATGTGTGAAACTTCATACAAATAAAATCATATGTGTAAGATTGATAAAATTTATGAGTCAAACACTAATTTTTATATAAATTTAAGACTAACAAGGAAAGTCAAGATGATTAAATATTTTACGACAAGGAAATAATGGAAATGAATTTTACAGTGTCATTGTTCTAATATTATACAATTGTTAAAAGAGATTTCAATGTTTGAATTTTATATAGTCATTTTATAATACAGTTAGTTTTTGTACAGACTATACAAAGTATAGTGTTACGAATATATACTTTCTAATATAGTAGTTGTAAACGTACTGTATATACTTGTAGTTTAGCTCCACTCTTATTGTTTGATCTAAGTATGGAAGTCGTGCGTCTTTGCCGATTTCAGAAACGTTCCCATGCACTATATGCGTGTTATGCAAGGTTGCGAGCTGTACTATTTTACAATAATAAAATTAGTTATACTTATAACATTTCAGTTTGACTGTTACCATTTATTATTAATATTCCTATGTAGTAGTAATTATTGTATTTTAAAAATTTTAATAATTTTAAGATTATTGAATGGAAAATCAATTTATATCGCATGTATATTAATTGTATGACTATTATGAACCATTAATAATACAGAAACACTGAAACACAGAAACACAATTTAATAAGTGTATTTTATAATTTTAACCTTTAGAGGACGGGGATTTGGGTTTACTGTTTTCTCTCACTTTTCTATAGAAATCGAGTTTTTGTGATG
>UELX01001701.1:0-40001 GCA_900480035.1 Eupelmus urozonus | reverse complement strand
CTAACTTTTATTGAATTCTGATCATTTAATTAAAATCATAAGAATTTGATCATTTAAAGGGATAGAACTCCCTTAAGGGCTATAAATTTATGTTTCGCAGCGAGAATGTCGCGTAATTACGTCCCACTGGCCAACCGCACCAGCAGCAAGGGCAACCCTTCCCTATGGTCGATCCCTCGCTAAAGTTAAAGTTAAAGTTATCCAATGTTAAAAATAAAAAGTCATCAACCCTGGCATTGTACTCTTCAAACAATACTAAAAAGAAAGGAAACAAACAGCACAAAATTCCCAGACCATTTGAGATGAAAGAGCTGCTTGTCGACATCTGATGGATGCTGATAGGTATATCGCATAAACATTCGGCCTATGCTGATGATACAAGTCATTTTACATATCGTCTATTCGTGATCGATGAACTCTCGGCACTATACCGGATTTTCCGGTCGTTCCCTTTTTTTTTGAAGACAGATTCTCGTCTTCTACGGCAAAACTGATTTATGAAGATATGTTTTTATCAAATTTAATCATTTTTTATTATGTTAATTATTTTTTGTTTTACGAAATAAGCTTTTGTAAATGAAAGTTCAAAGTGGAGTAAAATTTTTCATTTCAATGTTATATAATTAATAAAAATACTTTTAGTTATATAAATATTATACTCAAAAATGAGAAAGATTATTCCATATGGAGAGGTTTTTTTTAAATACAAGCAATTTAATATTATTGTATTTTAAGAGATAAAATATTATGAAATCGTAATATAGGAGTCTAACTTAAAAAAAAAATATACCAGAACTTGGACAAAAACAAGTTTAAGACATAGTTGCCCTACGCAACGATGTACTATTTCTCTACTAAATTTCAATCCTATATTCTGAATCGATTAAGAATGGTATTTGAACAAAATTTCTTCGTGAATATAAAAACTTGATTGATGTTTAAAAAATTTCCTTTGAATGATATTTTTAAACGATTCCAAATATTGGTCTAAAATTTTGCAAAGTGATTGAGTGTATCAACATGGAAGACAACTGTGTAGTCGGCATAGTCGATAATAATAGATAGAAACTACAAAAGTATAAATTAAAAAAATATCTAGATAAATAAACTCTTTCAAGAAATTTCTGCAAAAAGCGAAACATTTTTTTTGTTTTAAAATAAAAGTAATATTGTTATATATAATAAATGAGAATCTACAAATATAGAAAATCTGCTACTAACTTACAACATAAAATTAAAAGCATTAAATTTACGGATATTTTAGAAAGCCTCTAAAAATGTTTGTTTTATATCATTGAAAAGTACTTCAAATAAAACATCATTGATCAGACAAGAAACATCTTAATAAAAAAACAATTATGTATCAATTCGAAAAACCTCAAAACATATTCCTCATATGTTTTCAAAAAAAAATAATTTTTTATTGTCATGAAGCTTTCTCATTCAGGAATCAATCGGAATTTTCAGAAAATTTTTTCTTTGAGAGCATAAAAAACTTCATTTCGTATTAAAATAAACATCCACTCTAAAATCGAATCTCTTGAAGCTATCTCAAAACTCAAGCGTCACGGCATTCGTTTTTCGATACCTCGTGTCGCTCAATAACGCACGCGTACACAGACTCAGAAAGGCTAAATTGAAAACGCAACTATTGCGCGTAAAATAAATATACGCGGAGCGAACGCAGCGATCCTAATTGAATAAAAACAGAAAAATAAAAGAGAATAAAAGAGAAAGAGAGAAGCGGAACGCTGTCATATCGCAAAAAGAGACGTGGCAGATTCGGGTCGGGCCAATTTGCAGTCTTGAAGCGCTCTATAGGGAACAGAGAAAAAATAACATCCAGGGCGAGTATGAGGGTAAATAAATAAACTGTGCAGAGGATGGACAGTTGACGAGCAGCTGACCCGAGTTCGTCTGTGTGCCTAACTCATTCAGATTAGAATTTTTAGTATTTTGATTTGTAGATAATATTAGAAATAAATCTATAAACCAATTAACTTAAATATTAAATGAAGGATCTTATGAAATATTGAAGAACTTATAAAAATTTTATTATTGAACTTGTCTTAATAAGTTATTGGTGTAGTGACTACAAATATTTTATTTTGTCTGCGTATCATAAGTTTCACCATTTAGCAAGCACTCCAAGTTTTTATTAAAAAAGTCTGTGTGAGACGCATGCCACGGGCGATCGCGCGGGAATTTTTAAATTAAAAAGGAGTCTGAAGAGTAGGTCTTATTGGCCTGAAGTTGGATTAAAGCTAATCTTGTCTGTGTTACCTTCGAAGTTCTGTTACGAAATTATTAGGTAGAGGATGAAAAGTTTTCGCCTTCATTAATTTGAACGGTACGTGATGTAAAAGAAAATAAGTTCAGATAATTTTTAATCGACCTGTTTCAAAGGAAATCTTTTGAATAAAATTAAAAATATATTATATAAATTTATCGCAAATGGTATAAATAATTGCAAATAGAAATTTTGTATTAAATCTAAACTTGTTTATTTTATTTAAAATTAATAATAAATCAGAAATAATAATAAATAAATTCGATTTTAGTGATTCAATGCGGTTTGAAATAGTATCGAGATGCGATTTTAAATATATTTTCAAGTCCCAAAAAAGTTTCGTAACTTTCGTAAAAGCAAAAAGCTGTGTACCTAGTGAAATGCAATCAAAACTTAATAATCTTCCTTTCACGATGTAAACTCTAATAAACGATTAAAGTACTTCAGTCTTGGTAAATACTTAGCCACTTTCCTAGCAAATATTCATAAAATACGAAACCTTGGCAAAATGAGTATCTTGAAAGGTACCTTTTAATATATTAAACTAAATATAGGCAGTATTAAGATAATCTTAGTAAAAATTATTTTGCAAGTACAATAATTGAAAAAAAATTTAAATTATGATTTTTCTATATTCAAATTTTTTTATTTTGAAGTGAATAGTTAATTTTGTAATAAATCAGCTATCTTTTTTAATAAAAATGTTTAATAATCAATCAATATTAATAATTTTTTTCAAAAACTGAGTGTGAAAGTCGATTTCTCATGTCTGTGAAGCGTGTGCGAAATGTCAGATTCTCGCACATTCAACAGGCATAAGGCAGCGATTTATTTACATCTTGTTTAAAAAAATAGTATCCGATACACGTGTAGTCGCCGAAAATATTTCGCGCACTTGTATCAAAGTGTACTATTATTCAAATATTTATCTTCATAATTTTTTAATTTTTTTCATAAAGAAAAGTACTAATTAATATTGAGCTATTTTTTAAAGTGTACTCTGTAAATTTTAAATAGTAAAAATTTACACTTTTTACTCCTTAGTGGAGCATTTTGAACTAAAAATGAGTGAAAATTCACGATAAAGTAGTGAATTTTACTATTTTTTAGTTCAGAATGCTCCACTAAAGAGTAAAAAGTGCAAATTTTCACTATTTAATATTTACAGAGTAATAAAAAAGGCGTATTAAATACTAGTTAATAGAATGCTGCGCCGCTGTAATTCTAACTTATTGTGGAAACTTCAAAAACGTTTATACATCTTTTCTTATTATTTCTTTAAAAATTAAATTAAAATTGTGAATGTAAACAGAGCAACTTTCAGGCTCAACAAACTCGTCATCCTAGCTACTTCAGCGCTTTGCCTCAAAAAGTTGCTCTTCCGTCGCTCTTGACGCAGCGAGAGAGCGTAATTAAGACACTTAATCTCGTCGAGAGCGGGTTAGCGCCTTTACAGCGTTATAAACCACGCGAAGTGTGTAAAGGCTGCTCTCTCTCTCTCTCTCTCTCTCTCTCTCTCTCTCTCTCACCTCTCTCCTCCCCCTTCTCTCTCTCTCTCTCTCTCTCTCTCTCTCTCTCTCTGCTCCTCTTTCTCTGGATCTTTCTTCACTATCTTAAATCTCAAGCCCATATTGTCAGCTGATGATTTTTGATCGCGAATATTTCTGAAACTTACTTAAGACTAGAACCCGGGGCCGTCTAAAAAACGCATGTAGTTTAACGTGCTTTCAAAACTCAAGTTCGTCGATAACGATCCAAGACCGCGTGATGAATTTGTTTTTAATCGATAAATACATTTTTGTACAGGTTTTAAGAAAAAGGAAAATTTATAGAAAGCATCAAGATAATGTTACAAAAGAAAGTTGATTTGATATGCTTGATTTTAAAAAAAGCATATGAAGTTTGTTAATTTTACAACTATTTAAATTTGCTCATGAATAATAAATAGGTTTGATGGTATGATATGTTGAAAGCAATTAATTTGTAAAAGTAGTTTGAGATGTAATATGTGAATATATTATTAATCTATAATTTTATAGATACCGTATATATAAGATCTACGCTTCGAAAACTTTTATGAATTTAGCTTTGTTTAATTTATATATGCATTGGTTTTAATGAACGATGACTGGCCAAAAGAAAGCTTAAATAATTTACAGTAACGGAATCGGTGTGATTCAGGCTCAACATTGAATATCCTAGTAGATAACACAAATCAAGCGTAACAAATAGTCGCACGTATAACGCAGCAATTACGCATATGGCGCCGTGAAGCCGCGCATCCGGACATCAATAGTACACCTGTATATACACTTCCAGCGTAATTTCCATTATGTTAATGAGTCGGCTCACTTTATGAATATACAATGTATTTAGTGGGAAAGGTAACGCGTTTTGTATAAGCGGGCGCGGGACGCTTTGTTGCCCTTGGCTAATATCGTCCTCTCTTCCGTTTTTTCTGCGCATCTTGTACGCCGCTAAAGGAAGATTACAGCCTAAGATTGTGCTCGTCTTTATTGAAATAACCGGTTTCGCGCTTCTAACTCTATTATCTAATCGCGGCGATGTCATAGCTTTGCAAAGCTGTGTGAAAAGGGGTTGGTCTTTGCATATGCGATCGGCCAATGACGTTGTTCCGTTGGAATTCTAATTGTCTTGGATGTAATTGCGGAGATCCTGAGACGCGCTAAAAGGACTTTTAATTGATTATTAAAAGGGGAAAAGTTATTGTTGGAGGAGTGTACGACAATGGTGCGAAATACTGAGTCGCCATGAATGAGTTTGATTAAAATTCTGACGTTACTACATTGGTAATTGTGGTTATTCAATTTTAAATAAACAATTATCTATTATTTCTTTCCTTATAAATTTTATGAGTTAATAGAAAGTGAATAAATACTAGTTTTATTTACATCTTCCATACATATTTATTAAAAGTTGAACAACTAATGTTTATATATTTAATAGCGCATCAAAACGACAAAACAAAAATATTTTGTTTCATGTTCCACAAGAGTTCACACCACGGAATTCACGCGCTCGCCTTCACTTGTTACCGATTACTATCGATTTCACAGGCCATTTACGGAGTTCGCAAGCATTGGATGTAGGTTACAACATCGATAGCTGAATAATTTTTTGACTGTACACTTCGCAGAGTAGGTGTATATCCGTTTATTGTTACATAACTTGGCGAGTATAAATTTTGCAGATATCGATACAAGTTCGGACTCTCGTATATTTATTTATTTAGTAGTTGTGAGCAATTTTTTTACGCACAAATAAATAGAATGAATTTAATATACAGAGCATATGGATTTCAATAGAATTTGAAAATTGATTATCGACTGGTGTTGTTGATGTAAATCGTATGTTATAAAATAGATTTAGTTGAATTGAAGAATGTAATTTCGGAATATACATAAAACTATTATTTAAAATTTTAGTCAAACTTTTCGGATTTAATAAAATTAGTGGTTTTAATAAATTTTAGTGCACTATTTGTCGATTATACTTTTAATGTATAGGATAAATCAGGTGAATATAAATGGTGAACGATATAATTATATATGCAATGATATTATAAAAAGCTAGAATATTAAACATAGCATATTCACTCGAATTACTCTATTTATGGATTAAATGCCTTAATATGTTTAACTGCAGTTTCTATGAACAAACATAGTCTAAATATCATAATAATATATACGTATAATTTAATAGAACTTCAAAATATAATCAAATCTCTACATTGTATAGCTTCAGAAATAACAATTGAACATTATCTTTTTGATTAAATTATCTCCTTTTGAGCAATGTATGCTTTGTAACAATTTTAGAACTATCAAAGTGATAATAAATTCAATCTATGGGGATGCAAAGTCACAATGAATACGGTTCTCCGAATTGTATAATCAGCTTGAGATCGTTCGCATAGTCTCCGATGACAGCAGCCATGATGACACTCAAAGTACTCATCGTCGATTAATACACGGATAAAATTAGAATAGAAAATTGTAATTTTAAGTGACATACTGAGATTTTTAAGCTGAAGTAACCTCTACTTTCTTTATGTATTTATTTATTAGGATTTTTGTTGGTAGTGTAAAAACAATATTTTTCCTAACCAAATTTAGGATAATCAGGATAAAATTAGATAATACAAAATTTGCTATATTCTTTCTCAGAATACTAGAGATCATTCATCAAAATTAGAGTCATATGAATTTCCACAGAACATCAATGAGTACACTTATTATCAATTGGCCAATCAAAATAATTTTTCTTACCTTAAAATACCTCAAGACATTATTGCTGATTTCTTCGCAACTTTTAAATTAATTGTGTATTTGTCCTTAGCCACAAGGCAACGAATAATCTGACTAAATCACTAACTAGCTATGAATAAAATTTTCTACTTGCATATCAATGATAACCCTTCAATAGAAAATTATCCTGCGCTCAACTTTGCAATTCTCGTTACGTACGCACATCGCATTCTTTTGCATGCGGTAAAATAAGGCGATAAATCTACTTTACGACTTTTCGGATGCGCGCTTGGGAAATGACAGTTATTCCCTGCGCACAGTATCTAATAATTCCCATGCGAAAATCTCCGCTGGCTGTACATGCAAATGTCAGATGCCGAGACCCAATTACATCGGATTCAATACGGAGAAAAACACGGCAATTACTTGTAGGAGAAAAAAAGGCGTCACCCTGCTCGTGCGTGCGTGTGGCAGGCACACGATCATCGGTGTTTCTCATCGCCCGAGGAAATAATCATACCTAGAAGATCGAAAACCGTTGCTTTTCTCTCGTTTTAATAGCCATTCAAAAGTTATAGGGAAAGTAGATTAAATATGTGACTTGATAGCTGGCTTTGATTGGATTTTTAATGCAGTAGTGGCTTGGCAAACGAGTGTAATAAAAGGTGGAGAAAGAAGCGAGCCTCGGTTTGAATAGAACCAAGATTAAAAACTGAGCTCAGCATCTGAAGGTTTTATTACGGCGGAGAAGTGAATAATTTTTCAATTAAAGTTATTAACTTATTTTTATTTAATACAGCAAATAGTAAAGCTAATATATTAAACAACGTGTTAGAAAATTTAATAGTAATATTTCATTTAATAAATATTATTTGAATATAAAAAAACTAATTCAAATATTAGATATTGATTTACTTTTGTTTTAGAGCAACTTAAATAATAACCAACGCATAATTATCAAATTATTGACATTAGAAAAAACAATTTTGTAAAATTATTGTATTGTGAAACCGAACTAAAAGAAAAACAACAAATTTACTGTGAATAGTCAACGTAATATAAATTTAACGACTTAACTAAAATCAGAATTGGACCGCGAAACTCATGAAATGCATCGCGTGTTAAATGATTACGAAGTTCAGCGTAGCGCAGAAGCTGATATGAATATTTATTAAGTTCATTAAACTTGTACGCAAATAAATTTATCAAGACTAAATATTTAAAGCCATTAAAAATTGAAAAGCTTTAATAACTAAAATGTTTGGAAAGCACGTAATATTCACATTAGCTGCATAAAAATAAGTTTTAAAAGTATTTACATTATCGAATAATGAAAATAAAAATAATTTAATTATTTTTTTAATCGCATACTGTAATCTTTGATTTCAATCTTGTAACGTGCAATATTTTAATAAATTATTAGTAGTATTTTTGTAAAACTATATACTATGAAACCTAAATAAAAAATCTCTTTTAGATTATCTATTGTATAAACTTTAATGTTGCACCCAATAAAAAATTACATATGTAACACTGTAGAGATTAAAATAGACTCCATTTCCCAGTTAATAATAAGTATATAAATAATAATGTCTTAAAAGGGGATTCATTTTTATCACTTAATGAAAATGAAAAGCTGGTCGTTTCAGAGTTAATTCTACTCTGTCTATCTAAACAGCACAATCCAGGACTTAAGTTTTTGCCTCGTAGTAAGCAGTGACAGGAAATTGAAAAAATTTGAGTAAATTTTTTACGAACTTCTTTTTGTCCAGTATAATCACAAACTGCACGAAAAATTGTACCTGTATACATACAACTCTGTTCGAAACTGAATAATTTTGCTTACCATTAAAAAAAGTCATTGACATGTAAAACTAGGAAATCAATACAAGCTAAAAGCTACTCAATAAAAATAAACTTTCATAGAAAAAAAAATGAACAATCGATTCAAAATTGACGTTCATTTTCATCATTTACTGAAAACCATATCTCATTTCACACACATTCAAAGTACATTCCAAAAGCCAAAGGCATCAAATCCCGTAAAATCAGGCAACGCAGAAAGCAGTCTTGTAATTCTTTGTCTTTGCTCTCTCGTGGCAGGAGGTCGTCGCCACCGTCAGCCTAACCTCAGCAGCGCGCTACACATAGTCTCACCGCAAAGCAGAGAAGGGGAAGTGGAGAAACCTTATGCGCTTGGAAACGCGACCTCTCTCTCTCTCTCTCTCTCTCTCTCTCTCTCTCTCTCTCTCTCTCTCTCTCTCTCTCTCTCTCTCGCAAGCGCGCGAGATCACTTTCACTTTGCGCGCCGCTTGTTTCCCATGCTTTTGCGCGCGGCTGCAGCCGAGAGACACAATGCATACGACAGGTTGATGCAGCACTGCTCCACAGAATTCCATCAGCCGTACTGTCTTTGTTTGTGAAAAATAGGCTTAATTGAGACAGTAATTAATGCGGCCTTCTGGATTATAGGCGCATCAGCTGGAATGTGAAAGTACCAGCGAGCTAACGCGCCAAGAACGTGTGTGGGATTATGGATTAAATAATTGCGCGCTGACGTTCGATTGCGAGCGCGGTGCGTATTGTGTGGAGAGCTGCTTTGTGCTTGCAGGTGTAAAATCAAGGAGTGTCGAGAACTGAAGAATGATGAGGACTGAGAGGATACGCGCAATTAGAATGTAATTGGAAACGTTTTATATCTATTTTTAAGCCAGCGCGCTGAACAATATAAAATAATAATGCACAGCTAAAAACAATTTTCTTAAATTTAAAAATGATTGCTGAAGCAATAATTGTTTTTTACTTGAACCTAAAAAAATCTTTACTCAATTCTGACTTTGGTTATGTAAAGTCAGAGTCATTGACCTTAACTATGTTATAAGATCGTATCCTTCAAGTTTCATTGAAGATTTAAAACTAACGTTTAATGTATTCATTCAATTTTTTCTAGATCTTCTAATTTTTGTATTTTAAGAATTCAAAAACATTATACAATGAAATATAATTATATTGAATGAATTTCAAATAATTTCCATTTATAAGAATTGATTTTTCATATCAATTAATTTTACAGTTTCGCCTATTTTTAATCGTACCCCAAGAACTTAAAAAAAACACTTTATTATTCAATATTATTAAAAAAAAAAGAAGCAAATACTAAATGCAAAACGAATGGAAAGGCTCAGCGCGCTCGTAAACTTATGAAACACGCGCGTGACATAACATTCACAATGCACAAAGTCCGTTCCCCTAAAAACGAGGAAAAAAGCGCGCGCAAACGGTCCCGCTACGCGCGATCATAAAACAGACCGCGGCGCGACTCCCTTCTCGATTTCCATCCCGGAGCGACCGGACCGTGAACACGCACGACAAGATAGCGAATCTCCTTTTTCCTGTGGAATAAAGGTCCGTATATATACGAAAAGCCCCAAGTCGTCGAACACGCCTCGAGTGAGCAGCGTGTAAGCCCGTGGAATCGATTCGTCGTCGCCTTGCGGCAGAGGGAGAGAGAGAGGAAGAGAGATAGAGAGACATAAATAATGGCCGGGTCTCTAATAAATTCCCAGGTTGCGGTTGCAGAGCGAATTGGAATTCGGCGGACTCGAAATTCGTATGTAGGGGGAAGTCGAGTTCTTTCCGTTCGGCAGCTGATTTGCGTTTCACGCAGAATAGCACGTGGGGATGTAGTCTCTGGCCTGGTGAAAAGAGGACCACCTGTTTTACAGGCGAGAGGAATTTATTCGCATTATTCGGAATTGAACTTTCTTTGTGATAAAAACCTGTTATCTTTGACAGGGTGATGAAGGAAACGGAAGACTGAGCGAAAAGTAACAGCTTCAAAGTAAAGTTGGGATTGATTAGTTTAACGTTAAGTAATTTAAGACAGTAATATCAACTTTCACTTGCTTTTAGAGCGGTATTAAATTTCAATTTTAAAGCTATCCCAATTGCTATGATAATGGCTTTTAAACGCTCGTTAAATCGGCAATCACTATTATTCACACTGCGCAATGTCTAATGGCTTTTCACACAACTAGAATTGGTTGATGTGTGAAATGTGTCTTATTTGATTCGTTGAAAACACTTTGAGCTATTTAGAAATTGGTTTTATTTTACTTAAAAGTTTAATAGGCCTTATTTTGCTGACTAACTGTCATGATGTCTTGAGATTACGTATTGATTCTTTTGAATGCTATTGATGAAATAAAGTATTAGAAAAAAATTCATTTAAAGTTTAATGATTGAATATTTTATAAATAGCACAACTCATAAAAGTAATTAGTGTTTTTAAATAATAAAAGATTCTAAATTAATAATCAGAATTTCAAACAACCTAATTTCCTAAATTGGAAATATTTTTTTTTTAAAATGTAACAAACATCTTTTACGGTCATTTCTTCTTAATAGCTTGATTTGATTTGAATTGGTAGAAAGTTGTGGATTCGTGAATTATGCATTTCGAAGTAGCTTTCTAGATCTAGTTTAAAGGATTTATCGATTACGACTGGCGAATATTGATTCCAATGTGAATACATATATTCTTCAGACTTAATAGAAATTAATCTTTAGAAACTAGACTTAAAAAAAAGCCAATTACAAGTAAAGAAATGTCAGCAGATAGTTACAATATCGGAAAGTTAAAACCTTAAATGTAGAATATTTATATCAACCATAAGTGAATTGAAAAATCATAATTCATTGGAAAGTATTAGTTTTGTTTGGATTCGTTTTAATTGCAAACTATCCGCGGAAGTGATCATTCATTCATACAGATATAATCCGATTGAATTATTGATTTTTCAAAATAACTGTTGTAAAACAGCAATAAGATGATAATTTTAAAATGAAAATGTATATACTAATCATTTTAATAACTATATTAAAATAAAACTTGAATAAAACCGAATAAAATTTGACCCCTTAAACCAGATTTATTGTACTCTTTTATCCATTTAGATCAAATCACAATGTCGTCACTGTTGGGACGATTGATTTCAATCTTACCCATATAATGAAAACAAAACAAATTGTAATAAAATTAACATAAAATCATTTATTCAGGAATGATATAAGCACTATAACATATTTATAAACAGAAATTGACAATCGACAATAGATAGCAATATCCATCAGCAACTACAACACAGTCACGTGTTACCTCAAACAACGCAGACTTTCCAATTATTTTTCCATCTATTACAGCCTAGACAGCTGGCAAATATTTTCCAACAACCATCGAAATCTAAACCATCCTGAAACCATCCGCGTCCAATCTCTCCTCTAGCAATTCTCGCTTGCGCCACGTGCAGACAGCCGTCGAGACTCTTTGCCGACAGCCAGTCTAGCGCATTCGTTCTACTTTCGCGGCGCGTACGCTCCCTTTGTTAAAAGGCGACACGTATATAACAGGCGCGGCGATGCGCGCCGTCTGCTCGAGCATCGATTATGCAATCGCGCGAGCGCACGGCAATTTTAATATTTATGACGGCGCGACGCGGATTTGCCGAAACACACGATGAGTTTCGTGCGATACCGGAGCAGGGATCCTGATGGAGTTTTTCGCTTTGAGGCGTGGAAGTGGAAAACGGGATTTAAATGAGCTATCGTTACGTAATACGAGATTCGAGTATAAAAAGATTGATTAAATTGTTTTCCAAATTGATTTAAATATTTTTTAACAACTATGTTATATTTTAAAAACATGACAAGAATAAACTGTTAATATTTAGTTATTTGAATAATCTAATAACTTGTTTATGAAGCGATTAAAATTCAATGTATATTATATACAGATCCACAGGATAATTATATTATGCGATCAAATATTTGAAAACTTTTGTGTATTTAAATAAAAGAAATTTATTTAAATAAATATAAAGCTAGTCAATTAATCAATAAATCATTTTGTTCAAATTCAAATCTTAGACAGCATGTATCAAAAAATTAATTAATTTAAGTACATGATGTATTCAGACTCTTTTACCTAATATCAGACAAAATTTAACCAATTTGATTAACACTGCGAAAGTGAAATGAAACTCTATCGATAAAATTACAGGAGAAGTTTGCGAAAAAGAAAATACCAATAAAAAGGAAAAGTAATAAAATTCTCACAATACACGAGAGAGAGAGAGAGAGAGAGAGAGAGAGAGAGAGAAGAGAGAAAGAGTGAGAGAGAGTACAAACACGGTGAACTGCACCTAAGCGTGCAAACGCGAGGTTACGGTAGTCGCATTCCA
Source organism: Eupelmus urozonus (assembly GCA_900480035.1). Lineage (NCBI taxonomy): Eukaryota > Metazoa > Arthropoda > Insecta > Hymenoptera > Eupelmidae > Eupelmus > Eupelmus urozonus. The sequence goes on along the minus strand of UELX01001701.1, from coordinate 27,204 downwards.
GCGCGTATCTAATAATGTTCAGTGAAAGTTCGCTGGTCTTATGCACGGCCGCGCATGTGTTTACGCGCGTGTATATGTGTGTGCATATATATAAATATATATACATGCGCGCACATGTGTGTGGGTGTATATGAATGTGTGTGTGTATTTAGGCGAGCGAACGGAGTCAAGCTGAACGATGTGAGCTGCTGCAAGGTGCAGCGAGATTCAGGATAGACTTGTAGAGTGTAGATTTCGAAACAATGGAGAAAGGTTATACTAATTATAGATTTTTTAAGAGAAATATAAAAAATTCTTTTTTCTTTATCTTGAATAGAAGTGAAACATCACAATAAAAGATTAGACTTTATTTTAATAAATAGATTTCCATAATTTTTCTGATTGTATTATTAATCTATAGAAAAAGTAAAGAGTATTTTCTTTTTCTATTTTCTGAAATCCTTACTGATTTATTAATTATTCATCAAGTATTAGCATTACTCTCACTACTTATACCGTAAACTGAGGTATAATGAGTACCCGTGAGAAAATATGAGTTATGTCAAAGCTTCTCCGGTGTGGTGAAATTTTATAAAACAATTTACAAACATAATTTTATAAAGATTTAGTAATTTTATATCGTATAAGGAGTGTGAGACGTAAAAATTAGATTTTCCTGCAGGTACACACTTTATCTTAATTTACCGTACATTATATCCTTATATAAGGTCATAATACAATAAATGTTAGGCCAAGAAAAATGTATATAGCCCATTCAATTAACATTGTTTACGAGCTCTTTTTCCAAATAGCTCCTCAAATGCTTATAACTCACATAACTCGATTAACAATTATTTAAGATATTTGATTTAAAATAAAAGTTGATAATGAAATTCCTAGATTAAAATTTTAATTTTTTTATAAAATTAAAAACTGTACGTTATTATTGATTAACTGTAAAAAAAATTCAAAAAGAACTTTATAAGATCAGATTAAAATTTCTATCTTTTAAACTCTTGCGATCTCCCACAAAAACTGTCTTCTCTGAACGATATCTCGAGAATTCTAAGCAACAAGCCGCTCGCCAAACAAAAAGCGAGAAGACAGATCTCGAACTCAGCAAAAGAAGCGTTTATCGTCCCTCGCGCATCATATACATTTTAAAATGTCGGCATCGCCTTTCAAGGCGCAAAAAAAACGTCGATTCCCACACATCGAAAAATCGATCTTTCTAAAACGCATATAAATCGAAGTCGTATCGAATGAGGTAGATCAAGTCGCCGCCACTTCTTGGATTTTTAACGAGCCGGCTGCAGCTTTTTTTGTAGTTCCTCTTCTGACGTCGCGCTATCGTTTTTTTTCTTTTCTTTTCCTGCCGTTACTGGTCGAGTCTCGTAGCTCTCCCAACGGTTTCCCGTTTCTCGGGTGACTTTATCCCGTGCCTTATTTGCGCCACGTATTTTACATAGGTAGCGGATTTCTTTCTTCGCTCCAATGCCTACTGTCAAGTTACGACGTGTGACTCTCTCTCTAGTTTTGCATCTTTTGTCATACGCAAGAATTTTTCATAATCTCGATCTGCCCACTTTATAATTAAATTGATTGACAAACGTTATTTATCTTTTTAATATTTTACGAAGATTAATTAATAAAACAAATATAAAAATAAAATTCAATTATGTTTTATTGATTGCGATAGATAAAATGAAATTTTTCGATAATTTATCTACTTTACTGTACTAGATAAAGAATTTTATTTTCAGAATTTAACTTTCAACTAGAAAGTCATGAAGATTTTCCATTGAAAATTGTCCAAGATTAACACAAAGATGTGTATAGTGACTTTTTAAAATAAAGTAAAAAATAAACGTATGCCTTAGACAGACGTTAAGTAGACGTCAAAAATAAATAGAGGCATAAAAAATAAATCACGACGGAAAACGTATAATGTCTTACTCTACCAAGTATTCCCAGAGTATAAGCTGTAATTTCCGGAATCAATGTAATTGCGAAAATTCTTCATCGGCGTAGTTCAAAGAAAGGTGAATGGAAAAAAATACGACGGGAAGTGCGACGTTATCTATTCAAACGATCGTCGTCGCCAAGCTTTGAAAACTGAAGGAGGAAAAATAAGACCGGGGAAAGGTAAAGATAAAGTCGCAAGAGGAAAGTAAAAGTACTGATAAAGGAAAAAAGGAAAAATTAAAGGCGAGTGCAAGTTTCTGCGAGTGTCTCTAGGCGAGTTGCGCGAAGATAAAACTGAAGAAAGAGGAATTGAAGTATAGAGTGAAATATCGAAAGCAATGGCGTTATGAAATATGCATACGAAGCATCTTTCATGGATGTATAAAAATTGAGATTGCGTTTCGATCTTTCTATTTCTTGAATTTTTGTAGTTTCTTCAACTAACGTCATTCAAATACCATTAATTTATTCCATTTTTTAGAAGATATTTATAAAATTTGTTGAGAGTAAAAGATTGCGATGATTAGTAATCTCAAATAGTATAATTTTTTTATTAAAACTTTATGACAAAATTTAGTTTGCAACAAATAATTCATGAGCAACTAAGCCATTTCCTTAAAAAAACCCAGCATTATCATTTTTCTCTGCCAACTTATCGAGTTCAGGCATGACCTAGTTGATCGAGCCGAATTGCAGCCTGATAAGCATCCGGCTGTACACAGACACGTGTCTACCCTCCGAGCTGACCAGGCGTCAGGTTCTCCTCCAGCGTAAAGGTCATCGTTGTCGTCGACGCCGTTTGATCGGGCTGACAGGGGCAGCTAGAACCTTTGAATGCAAAATCCGAGAGCCGCAACGGTATAAGCACACGGGCGGTTAACGGACCCCTGGCTCTCCCTCTCTCTCTCTCTCTCTTCCTCTCTCGCTCGCTCTTTACTTTAAAATTGTGCCTAATCCCTCGACACTCTGGAGCTGTGCATAAACGATCGCACCTTTCATGAAAGCAGCCAACAGTTTTGAGCAAGCGCACACACGTCTATAATAAATTGCTACACGCAGCACGCTTCCTTATTATCGCGGGAAAGTTGGGTGTATGAGTAAGTACCTGGCGCGAATTGAAATTTTACGCTCGCACCTTCTGAGATTTTTTGAGCTAATTTGGGCGTTGTTCGCAGATTTGTGAGAAGATTTTTGAAATATGAAAGTTAGTAATTGGTAAGACGTCTGACATAGAATTTTTCCTCAAAGATCGGTTTTTTATTTAATTAGTTCTTTTAGTAAGAAAATTAACAAATATCTTTAGTGAAATAAAACATTTTTAGCTTGACAAAACGATTTATGAAAGAAATCTCTGCGGCTATAACTAAAATAATCAAAATTTTGTATGTACGTTTAATTTTATTTCACTTTATTGTTTGATATTAATCAAATAAATTCATAGTATTTGTTGTACCTTTATTTTAGTTCTGGAATGCTACCCAGAAAAAGCAATCTTCGCTAAAATTATATTGCATTCAGTAAATTTCATATGCAGGTACCAAAACGTATATTTTAACGGAATACCGAATACAAAATACATCCTTTCACACCTTTGTATTATTTTCTGAAAGATTTGTGAGATTTTCGATATTGCATCCTGGGAGAGAGCACTCACTGTGTGCGGTCGAATTTCCAAGATCGAACGCGGAAGAGACGCTCGGGGCCGTTTGACGAGAGTTAGCACGTTTCAAGCCTCGTAAATTTTCCTAAGGAGAGCCGTTTTAGACGTTTTTGCTCAGCGCGCTTCAAAAGCTCGTGACGCGACCGAGTCCCCTTTCTCTCTTTCTCCGAGAGTTCTTTTTATGATTTTTGCGAAAATCTTTGCGGCTTCGAATCGTTCATATCTGTGAGCAGCGGTTGCCTTTCTATTTCCTCTTTATTTTATGAAAAATATTACATATATAGAATGAGTGATAATTATGCCTGGCATTTTTCGAGTAAATTTCAAATAAAATATTTCAGTTATGTAAAGCTCCAATTATGTAGCTATTACTTCTGTTATTTTTAACTATTTTAGATTTGTATGGTCCAAATACCGCTTCAAAATTATCTATACTGTTACAAGTATTGCACGAAGTCAAGAATGATATTTCGGAAGAATTTTGTTTTGCCGAAGTTATTTTGTAAAGTATGTCAAAATGTACTGAAACATAATATATTCAATAATTACAGAAATTCTAAAAATATGTAATTTTAATAAATATCTTATTGTACTTCATCTTAATCAATTAAAAATTACGAACTTTTATTAGATACTTTTATTTAGAATTTTTATTTATGGAAAATATTTTCTTTTTTAAGACTTCATTTGAATGCATTTATAATAAAAATATACAAATAAAACTGGTTGAAAACTGACAAAGTAATAAGATTTTTCAAGATTTATGAAATAGAGGTTAAAGAATGTTATTATTGTCACGACGTCGACTCTCTCGGAGCATTTCAAATAAACGCGCACACTTTTATCGGTAGCGAATATCGTTCAATATCCGCTTTAGTGTGACCATGTGAGAGCGTAAGTGGATTTTCATTTCAACTTTACAGCCGCAGCTTTAAACTTGACTCATAATTGTAGTATTACATTTTTTAACCCTTGCTAATACATTTTCTAAATTGATTTAATCAATTTTAAAAAAAAGGATATTATTTTTAGGTTGACTGAAAAATAATAGCTTTCTATGTTAAAAAAATCTAATTAAAATTATTTTAATTAATAACTTACAAACAACTTGTATTACAAATTTTATTTTACAAAAACTCTCTTACATAGCATAAATCAATTTTCTTTCAGAAACAAAAAAGCTGATATTTTTCAACTACACTTAACTTGAGTGCTTTGTGTCCGTTACCAAAAAAATTATTTTCAAAAGTAAGATTAAACTACCTCAGGATCCCAGGAACCCAAGAACCCAACACCCGAGGGACGCAGCCGACGAAACAAAAAGTCCCGCGCGGAATGAGCGCGCATCCTTTATGCACTCGCATGCGTAGGCCCCCGCTAAGCAGATAAATCCGCGAACGGGTCCGCAGCGCGCCGGTAGGGCGAGTGAAATTACAGACACGGCGCTGCAGGCTAACTGTATAGAGGCGCATTTTTCGCGACGCGTTTGCGCGCGCACGTGTCGTCGGTGCAAACCGGCTTCATTCACCGGGACGCGCGTCGAGGAAGCGACGGTTATGTAAAAGGGTGACCGTGGCAGACTTTCAAGGAGGCGATAGGTTTCTTCTTTTTTGCGCTGCAGGTGGCTTTCACAATGAGTTTTCGTTGTTGAAAGATCAAGAGACTGGCTACGGTGCTTCGGTGGTAAATAGAAATCATGTTTGAAGGAGAAATCTGAGCTTTCGTTTTCACTTTTTAAATTTCTGTGACTTTTGAAATTTCACTGGGCATTTATTTTTTTATTTTAGTTTGCGTGACTTTATAAAGTATTTTTAATTTTTTTTATTTTAAACTATTACCGATCCGAAACTAACGTCATATTGACGTTAAGATTACATCATACAACAATCGCAGTTTGGACTGCAGTTTTTTCGTTGCTGAATTAAGATGAAAAGCCTAAATAAATTTGTGTTTTACTGAAAACTAAACCAAAAACTTTGCAATCATCATTGAAAAACATGCTTCCCATGTGTTTCAATCGATCATTTAAAAACGTAAACCGTTATGCAAAAATTTGTCTAACATCCGATGTAAAAACAGCCAATGAATAACCGGACGAATTCCTCGTTAACTATAGCTAAGAGAATCGTAAAGATTTCCCACCGACATCGAGCCCATCACAAAAAGAGACAAGGCGGCGAAACAGCCGACGATTCATCGCTACTCCTTTCACGGGAAATTGAGATTTTAGAGCGCTCAGTATTTTAACGACACTCCCTGTGAGTATCTATTTTAAGATTATTTTTCACGGTGCAGATCATAGATACACTCAACCAAAGCATAAATGATAAGTAAGCTGGATGGCGCTTGTATATCAATAGTTAAAGTTATTTTTATACTTTCTTGTTAAATCTTTATTATGTAAATTAAATATATTTGATTAATTTGCGTATCTTCATTAAAAAATTTAAAAATATTGTAATAAATGAAATCACACCTTTTAAAAAATTTAACAAATGAAGAATTAGAAAATTCTTTGCATAAATAATAATTTTTAATAAGCGATTCAAACTGATCTATAAAAAAGGACATAATTAAAAGCCTCAGCTATCCCGTCCACAAAAGAGCAAAATGAGAGTGGGCAAAAATTATTAAAAACCGAACGCCGCAACAACAGCTACACAAACGGTACATCCACCCCGGCGCCGTTGAAAAAGGCGCAAGGTGAGAGAGCCGAAGCTCTGGCTAATAAGCGACAGCGGGTCGTCGTCTCCGGTGAGCGTGAAACGGTGCAGCGCACAGCCGTCCGCTTTTTTCGCGCTTTCCGCGAATTTAATTGTAAGCCAGCCGTACGGTAATTGCGCGGCGCGTGCCGCGCCGCTCTGCTGCTGCTCGATTTCTATGTTAATCCGTTGTGATCGACTTATCTATAAAGAGGAAGATGGCGAGTAGATTATTTTTATTTTTTTTTTTACTTTTGAAAGATTGTTTTTTCTTGCAATTGAAGATTTGAGGTGGTTTTTAAACTACAGTGATTTTTAGCTGTTACTGTTGCACAAAGTTAAATATTTATTGAACATTAATTGTAAAAAAAGTTGAAAACTATAAAATTTAGTTATGTTAAAGAGGATTGTAAATATAACTCTCAACAACTTTTCAAAAAAATTTTATATAAATATTTAAATTTTGAATTGTAAAAAAACAAAGTCGTAAACTTCAATTCAAATCAAATATTTAACTACTTCTAAAAATAATACTTTTTGTATATTTATAAGCACAGATAAGCAATCAATTTCAACTTAGATAAGGCAAAGGTGTGAGAAGGTCGCTTTCCCTTTCCAGTTGGTCTTAATCCCATTGGGGCTTTGCGTGGGCGTGCGGCACTTAATCAAACGACCGAACGATCCCGCTCCTTCGGGACTATCTTTTCTCCTTCTTGTCCAGTTTCACGGCTAATGGTTCGCACGTGCCGCGCTCGACATTTCCCTCCGACAGAGACGCAAATCATTTTCGAGTTGTGATTTTGAAGGTAATTTATTTTGATTCATGCATATTTCATACGGTGAAAGATAATCAGAACGTCCTTGGTATAGAAAATTTCATTTTTGTGAAAAGCAAAAATAAAAGTAATTTGGCTCATGGTCATACCTCTTTTCCAGTTTGTAAATCATATTTGAAAAGTTGATCTGTCTTACCTGCAAAATAAAAAAAAATATATTTATTAAATTATGTTTACCTGATTATGAATTTTTTATTTTTTAATTCGATAAAAAGACGTTGATGATAAAAAATTCTTAAAGTATAATAAATTATAATGTTTTATATTTTCAAGTTTATAAAGCATTCAATTCTCATCCTATTGATTTGTAAAAATATCCACGTACGTTCCATTTTCCAAATTTAAATCAACGACTGCATAAATTTTACAAATAATAGTATTTAGCGGTAAATAAATTTAGGCAAGAAATCGAGGAGAATCCAGGCCATCCGATTAGCTCCGCTCAAGACTTCCTGACAAAAATTCCCCGATGCCTTAGAAGCCGTTCCCCTAATTGTCTCGACCGAGTGTCTTACAACAATTTCTCACAATTTGCAATCTACGGAAAAGCAGGAGCTAAAAGCCGCGCGGAAAAACGGGCCCGGCTATCGTATGCGCGTAACGGCCGATCCTTTACCGGACACCAGCGACTCCCGAGCCCACGCTCAAAGCTCGCGCGAGAGAGCGAGGAAGAGCCGCGCTCGCGCATTCCGGCCTCCGACGTACCAATTACGACGACGGGAAGAGAAAAAAAAAGGCGAGGGAGAGAAGGAGGAGAGGAGGCTATGAATGGACTGGCGCGCTCCGCTGAATTTGGAGTTAGTTTTCCTGCGGAAGACATAAAAGCGCGGCGACATCGGCGATACCGGTGTGCGCGCGCTCGAGAAGACGACTGGCCTTTTAGCGCGGAGTGGCTTCTGCTCGGCAGCGGGATAGAATGCTTTCGAAGAGAGGCGGAATTCGAGGCGCTCTTGGAGATACCGGCGACGATTGGCTTTTTGTCGCAAAGTTTTGAGCAATGGTAATTTGTGCATTGCCTACAAATTGGTATAAATTTATTGAATTCTTATTGCGTTTTACCTGTTTTTTAGTCAAATTACATGGTTTAGAAGGTTAAATTCATTAAAGGATTTTGCAAGTATTACGCTACTCTTCTACTTCTCTATGATACAGTATTCTAAACTTTGAGATTTCCATTTTACTCAAAGTAGTAAATTCAAATTTCAAATTCTTTTGATTGATATTTCATTGTAAAATCCTACAAAAAACCAACTTTAATAATTTTCAATTAAAATAATTATTTGCCTAAAGTACTGCATCGAAAATAAATAAGTAGAAACTACTTTTTCGATTAAATCTATTTAAAAAAAATCAACTCAGCTTCGTCTGACCATTGAATAATCCAGACAACTATGCTCTGCAAAGTAGAGGGGGAGAGGCAGCAAGAAAGTATAGAGTGCACCTTGTGACCTGCGTGTGGATTATCGCAGTCTGCTCGCAGCGGTCTCCGTGAACGGGTAACCTGCACATGTTGCCGAGGAAGTAGAGAAAGAAACAGAGAGAGGAGAGGGAGAAAAGAGCAGGTTCTCCAATAAGCCAATGGCTCCGACATGAATGAGTTCGGTTTTACTTCTAGATGTATTGGCCATACAGAACGATTTAGGAATACCAAGATAATCCAAGAATGTTTTTAAAGCCTTGATCAAGCTGAATGATAGATGAACATTGGTTTTTCAATAAGTACAAAAAATAGGACGCTTATGAATTGAAAATATCAGCTTACACAAAAGGTTTATGAATTTAGAGATAAATGCTTTTTTAGTTAAATGTTTACAGTTTATGGTCTCTTTAAAACATACATTTTGATAATCTTGTTAGTATTATAAATTTAGATAAGTATATGTATAATTTATAAGTAATAAAAATCTTTTGATCTTGATACTAATCGATGAGAAAATGTACTTCGACCCCATAGATACATACACACATGTATACATATTTACGTATATAGAAATATTTATGGGATTGAACAATTACTTAACGGTTGATAAAAGAAGTTTGTGAAATTTTTATAACTGTTACAGTGTATTATGAGTAACTACTAATTCTCATTGTTATTTTACTCTGAAAATCGAATGTTTTTAAAAATAAACCAAAAACACAAATAATCGACAATTTTAAAAAATAGAACCAATAACTTTCTTTGGTAATTTATTCATGGAACTTGTTATTACGTTATCAATAAGTTTGCATTCTACAATGAAGTTTGCAATATGCCAGACCGATATAAAGTATAAAACGAGAACGCAGAATCACTTGTATAGCTGATAGAAATCGGTCAACGACATTTCTGCTTTATCAAGTGAGACTCGTTTTTGCGATTTTCAAATGGAATTTATAAGAGCTATATTTCAACACCAAGCTTCTAAGAGATTGGCTTTATGATTTACTTCTTATATTCGGGAGACTTTACAGCCCTTTTTTGTAAACTGCTATAACGTGAAAATTATCGGCTTTCATGAGTACCAAATGCATTCAAAAACATTGTACACAAAAAAGTTGAAAACGTTAGACTCCGAAAGTTTTAAGATTCAGAAAACTAACTTTAAAAATAGTAAAAATTTTATAATACATCTATGAAATGAATTGATTTTTTAACTAAATATTAAAAATAAGAAATTGTAAAAATGTAGATTGGAAAATTTATTCTATATTTTATGTAGAAGGAATAAAAATTATTATAAATTCAGAATATCGTAGAAGCATTTTAGTATTTGAAATATGATAAATAATGTGTTTAGTAATTATATAACCAAGTCAATTAGATTTGTATTCTTATCGGACTGTTAAATATTAATAACAATACTCTTAAATGTTCAAATAGAAATCTATGAATAATTTTAACCCTTATATTTCTATTGCATTATACTATTATACGACTAAATGTTTCTTTGCTATAATTCTGTTTCTATAAATATAAAATTAGAATCTTTCAGTTTTTCTAAACATTTTCCATGAATTTCAAAGTACCCATAAAATGTATGCGTTGTATCATATATCATATAAATGATTTCCAGTAAATCAGATTACAATAACGTAACATAATGCTGAAGTAACAAAAAAAATCTTGTTATCGTCCAAACGTAAATGGCAAAATATCATAGACTGCTGCATAATAAAAAGCTAGCTTATTCTTCGTAATACATCGTGGATCCCTTTGTTTTCTTACCGGTCTTTACGGACAAAATAACATAGTGCGCCGCCCAATACACACCTGAAAGGCCACCACCACCCTGCGGTCTCGTAAACACTATTAGAAAAACTCCATTCCTAGAGCGCAATTCCTTTTTAGGCACGACCTTTAAGAGAGTAACTTATTTTCTCCATTTGAAAAAGTGATTTTTATAAATTTTCTAAAAGATTCCTCGGCGAATTTTGAACTTGAAATTTTTATAGGTTTTTTGTTTTGATAAAAGACGTTTAATTTTAGCTTTACTTACATATCTTAAAGGGATAGAAGGTATGTTTAAATATTATTAAAATTATTGGAATCTAGAAAAACGTTAACGTTGTTAAACGTTAACAATTGTAACGGGGCTGGATTTAATTAATTAAATTTCGCGTTCGTCACAACGTATAACATAAAAGTTGTAGAGTTTCAAAAAACACATTTATTCTTTTTTATAAGTTTGTATAAATAGATAAAAAAGTCACTGACATTTAAAATATTTATCAAATTTTATTTACGTCGACTTTGATTAATTATGCATAAAAAATCTTTTCAATTAACAAGAAAAGAAACGATTTCTAATTACAGTTCCGTACGTAATAGATTTAGTCACTTTATGCACATTCAGCAAAATGCATGAGATTCATAGCAAGAAAAACTAAAAGTGGAGGAAACTTTATTTTGTTTGTTCGATGTAATGCAAGATGCAAAAATACATGTACGTTATTTTAGTTGTAAAAAGTTTCAATTGCTCGTTACAGTTAATTGCGCATAATTTTATGAAATCATGAGTATCAAATACCAATATAAATAAAAAAAAAACGTAAAAGTACACAAGTGGTTTTAGTTTTTTTAAACAAGCATTTTACTGATAATTTTAAAATATAAAATTAGAACACCTATTTAAGTTTATATATAAGTTTTGAAACTTGTATTAGATAAAGAATTTTTCATTAAGAAAAAAAAATCTTATTATAATTTTTTGTTTTAATAAATAATTTACATAAAAATTTCATTTTATAAAGTTTTAATATACTTTTAAAGTTTCTGAACTTTTATTTCTTTAAAATTCAATATCAAGTCTCACAAAGATTTATAATCATCATCAAGAATCCTTATAATTAAATTTATACGAATTTTTTCAAATGTAAATTCTTTTAAACAATCATTTTTAGTTTTAAAGCAACAATGAGTATCTTGATGTACTTTAAAAGTACATCAAGATACTCATTACAATTTTCATAAAGACAACGCAAAATGGAGAATCCAAAATTTAAATTACAATACTCATTTAACTTAAATAGATATAAACTTTTTAAAACTATATTGATTCTCAAAGTTATTCTTTTATTCAAACGATATTTTAGACTTCAAAATTTTTTATATTATACATAATTCTTTGAAAAGTTTTCTATAATTTTCCCTTTGTTCGATCCATCATGCTTGTACTCATTCAACGTTTAACATTTTCATTTCAGCTTCTCAAACTCAGTAACCTACAAATCTTCCAACAAATCATCAATCAAATCCATCCGCTGTCTACTTCGTTCAATACGAGTTAATTTCCTTTCAAAACCAAAGAGTCCTAAAAGAAAATCGAACCTCGTCAATTATCTACTCGTACTGTGTAAAATGTGAGCGTCAGCCAAAGATTGTAGTGCATTTAGTGACAGACACGCCGGTTAACGTAAAAGTCATTTTTTGCTCGTGAAGTGCGTGGAAATGATATTCGACTACCGCTTACCTTGTAATTTGCTGGAGTCAAGATCGACTGAATGATATTTGCTATTTTATTTTTTGCAGAAATCGTTTTATGACGATTCAGATATATAATTGTGATAATTCGATAATGAGCAAAAACGTTGAGCATTTTCTCATATGCTAGAAGGTGTACGTGCTCGTTTTCAAACAATGTTATTTAAAGAATACTTCATGTTGATTGAATATATGTAAAGAAATTTTTGGAAATAAATTGGGATAATAGATTTAATTTTTTCCAAGAAAATAAGTATGCGCAATTACTTTATTTCAAAAATTGCAATTGCAATAGTATAAACAATACGCACTGCAAATGCATGGATATTCTAGTATTTTTCTCTACATTTTCGTGGACACGCTACAGCCACCATAAAATTTTTTTTTAATAATATAAAAATTGAAAAAACAATATTTTTTAAATTATTTACACTTTTAGACACCTTCACCTTTTAATTGACACTTTATAAAAAAAATATAGTGAATACAGTGAATTTTTTAAAGGATTTCAACCAAATGTTTCTTAAATGTAACAAGAGACCAAATGGTTAATTTCTTATTACTAATATAATTATTTAATTATGCACCTACATGTAAAAGCTGTGCAAGAGCAATTAGTAGTCTAAAAAGACAAAAGAAGAAATTATGTAACTTTACGGGTGTAAAATCAAGCTAAAAATTAAAAAAACTCTATTAAAGCACTATAATACAATTTCCTTGGTTGAGCAATACATTTTACAAAATTAGTTATATCCATATTTTTAGTGTAATAATTTATTGAGGTTACCATAGCAGTTACTGCAACGCTTTAAGCTATTTTCTGTACAATAAATAAGTTTCTAAACATTTCACTTTCAACAAGAAATTTTCAATTCCTATATATATATAAAGAAACTTGATACTTTATAATATTCTTATCGTACCTTCACCAGACTTTATAAGTATTCATTTTTTTGGCGTATCTTAATGAACAAAATCTAGCATCTTCTTAAATCTCTGCTTTTAGATCCGCATTTTATTCAGTCAGAAAAATTCTACTCGCGACACTTCTATCAAGGTTCTGAATTATTAATACGCGTCACACGCGTTCTCAACGACAATTTGCATGTAAATACGCTCAATCCGTAAAAAAATATCGAAAGCTTCCTTTTACATATAAAAAAAGAAAAACATCTTTAACCGGTTCGATGCCGTCGGCAGCACCTAGCCTCATGATAAACACGCGACACCTGTTCTTGCAATTAGTTTGTTCGTTTCATACTCTGCAACGTAAGTTGTGAGCTCCGTTGATTTTGTTTGGAGAGCGGCAGTGAAGCTTTCTATTAACTGAATTGGCAATCTTTAAAAAATTTTACTCGTTGAAGCGAATAAAAATCAAATTATCTAGTTGATAGATATTAATTTCTGTTTCATTAGAGTGATTAATTTTATATAGAATTTAAATTTTGATAAATTATGTGTGATATCTAAAAGTGAATAATGATCAGCTAAACTTTAATTATTCCAAATATTTCGTAATTGGTTTTTTCAATAGCAGTGAAAATAGATTTATTAAATAATAATTTAACATACATTTTCAACGTAGTACGTGTACATCTATAAGTGCAACTTGCGCTTATCATTTAAACATTTCCTTTTCATTTAAAAAATTTAAACTATTTTAGCCATAGCATTATCATTTATTTGATTAATAATAAATATTGAAAATAATAATTCTTTAAATAAAAAATATAAATCAAAACGAAATTAAATAAAATATTTATTTTTCAAATGTGAAAGATTGCACTTCATACTTCATTTGTTCTTTCTTTTATAAGATAAACAAATATTCAGTATTTAGCGCAATAACAATATAAAATATGACTACTTTTTCTCTAACTAAAAAGATACAAACTCTATTTTTTGAATTCAAATAATTTCTCATATAAATTACTATATCAATTACTTCTACTGCCTTTATAAACTTCGTCTTTTTTTTTTTAAGTAAATATCAAAACTTTTATGAAAAATTAATGAACTTTAAAATCCTGGCAATTAAGATTTGAATATGCCCATATCAATTTTAATATTTAGTTTCAAACATTTAAAATGAAGAAAACTATAACTGATATTAGGAAAGAAAACGTCTACAAAGATACTCGTAAAGCATGAACTATGTCTATTCTGATCCTATTTTGTTAATGTTTACTAAAATGGTGAAAAATCTTAACTAAGGTAAAAGTAAAAAAAACATTATCATAATTATTAAGTAATCTGTGCGCTTTAACATTGCAATTTTAATCGAAACTGCAATAAAGCACTTATTGTCATTTATTTAAAAAATCAAAGGAAATTTAGCTTCGTGATGTCTAGCTATGTATAATCTTCAGCAATATGTAGCTTATAGTTTGCTTTACAAAAAAAACTTCTGCCGAGATCGAAATTTGCGCCCATAAATCATAATCACAGCTCGTAATTAAACAGTTCGGTAGCGCTGCCGTTATCCAGCCTATTGCAACTGAAATCACCCTTAGGCGTCCCTGAAGCTTGTTTTAATAACCACTGACAACGAGCAATGGCTAAAAATAATGCAGCTGAAGCCAACTTCACAAAGATTGATTAAAGTTTAAAGTGCTAATTTTACTCATTCGAAATTGATAGTGCTAAGGAGACTCGATAATTGCCATGCTTTATCCAAAAAATTTTATGACCTGAGAATAAATTTATATAGTGTAAATTTGCTTTATAGGACACAGTTAATTTTGATTACGCATTGTTAGTTCTTGTTTTAATGAGTATGGGGATCATGAGACTCTGGATAAAATAAATTAAATATAATTAAGCAATCAATAAAATGAAAAGTGCAATTTATTCGCTGCACCGTTATAAAATTATTAGTATAATTAATAATAATTTTATTAAACTATTCATTTATATTAAATTGTTATCGTTATTATGCAGTTATAGGTATTGTAATATTTTAGTTTCAGAGATTTCCGTTGTGTAGTTTATATTGTTCTTTATAATGAAATAATTGGGTTTATAAAATAAATCAAAATTGAATGCATTCGAAATTAACGAAAGATAATCTTGCCTTAATATTTTTATCGATTGACAATTTTACGTATTCAGTATAAGTCATCCTTCCTAAAGAAAGTTGAACGACAGAGAGAGTTTCATCATGTTTTGACCTCTGATATATTCTTTTAGACACTGCCAGTCTTGACAGATCCGACTGTAACTACTGCCGCAGTTAAAATTTTGTAAACATTTTAAAGTAGGTAATATATATTATAGTTCAGTAAACCATGAAAGCAATTATATAGTAGCTAACAGTTTCTTTTTGTACTTTCATACAAAATAGATAACAGAACGATAAAAAAAAAGACCGTTCACACATTGAAACATCGCATAATTAGAATAAGCGAAATCTATAATAAAACTGGACACATTTATAAACTTCAAAAATATCACAATTCGCTTTTCTAGATTAATTCGGACTATTCAAGAAAACTTTGAGAAGTATTATAAATACGGAAACATACAAACAATTTAAACAGAGTTAATAGCTACAACGTGAACCCAATATAATATAGTCGCTTTTCGACTTTTTAATTCAACCAAACGAAATACTTTAAGTAGTAAAACACATTGATCAATCAGACACCAATTTTAAACATCAATTAAAATCTTAAATAATCTCAAATCTCCATTTACTAATTAAAAATTTAACTACCACCTATAAATGGTGGTAGGACATTTAAAATCAATTACTTAAATCTGATTTATTTTTTAATTTTTTTAGGACATGTCGTTTATAGTTGACGAGATTTTGTGTATTAAGAAGACACGTTTTAAATAATTGAATAATTGATTTTGTTATATTAAAAATATAAAGGCTAAAAAATTAAAGAAATAAAAGTTACCAAAATATTACAATATTACTACTGATAGAAAGATTATTACCGATACCGTAGTAGCTGTACTCAGCATTATAAAACAGCTATTTTTCAACCACTCTCTTTAAAGTAACTGAACACTTACATTAACTTCACACAAAACATTCCCGTAGTTGACAGTTTTGGGGGATGGATTCTCATACGTTATGTAAATTTTGCAGCCGCACGTACTTAGCATGCATCCTAACACATTAAAATAGATGCATTTGAACGCACTCAGGAATTTACATTATACGTACACGTAAGCACATAAATTTATTGAAATGGCTGTGTCATGCGTTACGTGTAACAGTATGTAATTTTACATTTTCTGACAATTATGATACATTGGAAAAAATTGCAGGGACATTAACACTTTAGTTAAAAAATATTTTAAGAAAAGTAGAACTGGAATATTCTTTGGTGTATAAAGTCAGAAACTATCGATCTTCTTATTTTTAGATCGAAGAAAAAATTGGTAATCACTTCTTCAAATATTTAAAATACACGTAACATTCATTCATGGTTCATAATTTTGTCTTTAGTAAAACTATATGCTTTTCTATCCTCCCATCTATCAAGAATAGATAAGCTTCGACAGTTTATTAAAATTTAAACCAGAAAACTTTCCCAGACCTCGGTGTAGCACAGTCCCCTCGTCATCATCTTCGTTAATCCACGTCTTATTACCTTTCGCACGCGCGCTCATCCCCATAGATGCCGAGACGACGAAGAAGGTGTCGGATATAACTGGGCAAAATCTATATTGAAGGAAGAGGCTAAGCCAGGAACTAGCACTATACCAGTCTTGAGACTAACATTAATTCTGAATGAAGAAAGTGGTTACCGAGCTTGACCTGTATTAGGAAATTCAATTACAGGGTACTCGAAACGATAAAGGTAAGGGCTTACAAGGGTGGTTAGTTCAAAATTGATAGCAAAGTGAAAAAGTTGAAGATTAGAAATCATAGTTGAAATCAATGAGCAATCGTTCATAAAAATATGAGATTTTAAGAACTTTTAAGTAATATATTGATATTAAATTACATTTTAGCTTATATTTGTGACTGTCTGATAACATTCAATGACTATTGTAAATTAGATAAAAAAACTTTTAATGATTAATTATTTATCAAGTAATTTTATTATCACAATTAGTATTACGTAAATGTAGTTTATAAGCTATATTAATATAAAAAATGTAGCATTTTTAAAAATAAGTTACAGGAAAAGAAACAAGGAAAAGATAAATAACTGACTAAAAGGTCGTACCGATTAAACGGATTAAATGGAATCGTAGTAGTAGAAACAATTATTTTAGTTCAAGTTATATTCTAATTTAAGTAATTTCATTTATTATTCAAATTCAATATAAAAACTTGGCTTTTTATGTTATCGATAATAAGAAGGTTTTACTTAACCTAAGTTCGATTACTTTTTTAATTTAGATTACAAATGTCAAACTTATAATATACTGACAAACAATAGTCATTTTTACAAACTTATAAATGGTACGCAATATTAAAAATACTCCTATGCCTTGTCTTCTTATTGGTATTTCTATAATTTCATATCGTAAACAGTGATCAGTTCAATTTTCAGATAATTCTAAAAATTCGTTGCAGACATTATTGGGTACCTATATAAGAAACTCAAAAACCACCGAAATTAATTAACTACATAGTCTGAATATTGCACATTGTTTACGATGCATGCTACAAAATATGAGAATTATTCCGATGCCGATACGCGAAGTTTAATAAAAATAGTTTATATAAATTAAAAAGCTATTGTTTATTTATTTTGAATTCCAGACTTATGTGTTATAACAACTACAGTATTCCAAAGTTATTTATTATATTTTGTTTAATATGAAACAAATAATAATAAATATTTTCGATGCTTGGAAAAACCTAAGCTGCCTCTACTTCTCTTTGATTGAACCCATATTAATACCACCATTTCTCCTGAAAATATTCACAATAAAAGTGTCAGGTCGGCGCACAAAAGCACAGTGGTCTGCTGTATTTCGCGAAATTATTCGCTCGTAAATCCGTTTTACGACGAAGCGGCAGCGCCACGGGAGAAAGTAATACGCTAGCGTGCGCGCATCTCCTACGCTTTTTCATTCGCGAAAATGCAGGCGCGCGAAACTGCACCAACGGAATACCAACCATTGATTTCATTGCGTATTACGAGGCAATCCTCGTTTGTTCGTACAATTACGAGTGCAACAATGAATTTTTTTCCTGTTTATAGCCATTTGCAGTAGGAGGGCCCATGGAATAATTAACATTGTTAGCCCAAGTTATTTTTGGTTTGTTTGCATTGATGAATAGGTTGGTAAATATAGATATATTTTATTGATTTAATAATGTCTAATGTATAATACATGCATATACATAATTATCTTTTAATAAGCTTAAACCAATGATTAACGTAATATTATTTCAACGTACACAACAATTCAAACTTACTACATTTATTATAAAAGGTAATTTAAGAATTAAGAAGCAAATACTGCGGTATAAATCATTTAATCATACTATAACAATAACGTAAACTCAGATATTGTATTCAGAAATCCGGAAACTATGAATCTATTTATTGTTGCTATTATTTATTATTTATTATAAGCTTATCAAATAAGCTAATTAACAAAAAATTTTGAGTTTATAAAACTTTTAAATAATATTTTTTAAGTAATATTTTTAGTAAAATCTTAATTTTTTTACTGAAGTAAGTTGCTTAATGCTTATTCTTTAGATTGCTTACTCTTAATTAATGTTATTATTGGTTTATAGAACTTTATTACAAAATATTTTTTCACACTTTAATCTCATTCCAGTTAATACTTTATTTAGGCATCAATACAGTGTTGATAGTTATTAAACCAAGGTATGTTAGCATAATTTAAAGGTATCAGCAACAATTTGATTCAAAGGTGCTTGAAAGCCCTACATAAATCAGATAAAGAAATAAAATACGCTAGAAAATTTTTGCACTAATCTTAAACAAACAATTCCATGCATCCGTAAATTTTCGAAAATCTATAACATCCGCCTTATCGAAAACGCAACACGAACCAAAGCTCAAGCCATGCCGGCTATCTCAAGTGAAACTTTCCGAATATCCCAAAGTAAGATCTCACTCCATTAGCGATAAAGTCGACGGTATCGAAGTCAAATCCCACACTATCGAAGGCCTCTTACACTTATCTCTTCTGCTCTCGCTCAAAACGATCATAATAATAAAAGTCACCGAAGTAGAATGAACTTCAGGAAGTACGGGCGCAAGTCAGCCCACACGAACTTCAGGGCGCTGTCTTTGTCGTGGGCGTAGCGATCGTATGAAACCCGATACTCGAGCGAAATAAAGACGCTCGCATATGCATAAACAACATAACGGCCTCCGAAAAGGGGGTGGGAAGAGGTGCCCGTAAAACGTCGCGATGTAACGCGACGGGTACGGGGACGACGTTAACGGTTTTCGCGTGCCGTGTCTCGTGTCTCCCCGCTTCTTCTTTCGCCGATATTCGTTTAATGGCACCTATCAAATGTACGGGATGTACCAGAGGATGAGAAGGAACGAGGTGAGATATTTAGGGTTTGGTATTTAAAACGGCTTTGGAATTCTAAAAGCAGTGTCTTAATCATATCTTTTTAGTGTGGGAAAATGAAAGTGCTTGAATATGTGATTAGATATTATATACTCCGATATTTTGTTCTTATCGAAAGTCATATAATTGAATGAGAGTTATAATAAATCTAAATCTAAAACTCACGCGAAAGAATTTTTTTTCAAAAACATTCATTCTTTATCGCTTATTAAAATTTAGTTAGTGATCTGAATAAAATTATACAGTCAATAAATCGCTAAAAGGTACTTACCTCAAACCTAATGACCAACCATACATACAGTTGCATAATGAATGAGAAAGCATAAAATAAATACCTCGTGGTCTATTTGCGCTAGACAGGAAAGCACGAGGCGGCGGCGCTCGGATTCGCGAACAGTTAGCTTTTCCAACTTTAATACGTATCCACTTCGGGCGGCGCTTCAATAATAGTGGCTAGCATTAAACTGGGTGAAAAACGGGCGTCTAATTAGACTTTTAATATTGCACGAGAAGCAGCGCAGTGGTGGCAGCGGCGGCTAATGGCCCAGTGGTGCACGCAGATAAGACAATGAAACTGTAATAAAGCCGCGGCGCAAATCGACGCGCCGGATTGCCGCTAGAGAGTTAATAAGTATGGCTATGAACGCTTCGGTTTTCGGTAAAAGCCTCGAAGGCGTGCGAATTATTTCAGCGGTAATGGCCGTGTGAATGTTTAAAGAACTTTAGTTTTAATTAACGGACGAGCGATATGGCTTTTTATAGATTATGGGCATTATATTAGACTATATAAAGATAGACATTAAAAGAACTTCAGACTTTCTAGATCCTATAATAGCGTTTTAAAATAATGGTAGAAAATTGGTATCAAAAGCTGCTTCGATTTATGAAATAAATTACAAATTTTTGTAAATAAATTAAATGAAACACTCCAATTTCAAAATTTTAAAAAAGTTACATGAAATTTTGTATAAAAATTCAATTAATTTCTGATTTACGACAAATTACAAAATTTTTTCATATTCTACCCTTAAAAACTGTCACACTTTCATCCCACCGCTCCATCAAAAAGTGCTACCCGCGCAAATAAAAATCCATCGCAGCGCTGTCCTAACGATTAATTACACAGCGCATCGCGCGGTAGTACGGCCTCGCCCACTCGATACACGCATAACCGATCTCATAAATTTGCGCGCCCCTTTACAACTGATATAACCGCGGGCTGTGCAGCTCGCGTATTTAATACCCCCGCGCCATCGAAGATTAACACCTGTTCGCACGTACGCGGGCATGCGGAGAAGCTGCTGCGCGACGAGTTCGCGGAAGAGATACGCACGCGCGAGTGCGCGCGTATTCGGAAGCCTTCAGGTGCTACGCGTCGCGCGATTTAATTAGTCAGCTCCGTGCGATTTTCAATTAAATCGGGCGCAATCAGGTTTCCTTCGTCGCGACAATAATTAGCAGTCAGAGGCGCGCGTCCTTTTTCTGGTTCCAAGTGCGCGCCGAGCGCGAGAATCAAAGGGATTTCTGATAGGCGCTCGAGGGCGTTAAATTAGAGTTGCGTATTAGGAAGCTTTTGAGCGATTCGCTCGCGCATGCAGAGTAAATCGCAACGAGGATGTAGCGACGAAATTCGCTTGGATTATTCCGAGGCTCGAAATGAAATTGAGCTATTTTCGAGCTATGTGTTCTCGGGTAGGATGTTTGCGGAAATGTTTAGTGATGGATTCGTACCCGAATTGTAAATTATATTTATATAGAATTATGGAATTGTATTAGTATAGTTTTGAAATATGCATTTTTAACCATGTGTAGTAGTTCAACTGCAAGAAGCTTCTTCCTTTAAAAACTTGAGTAGTACAAATGAATTTAAAAAAAATTTTAATGACTAAACTGGTTTATAATATGATTCTATTAAAAATTTATTAAATACATTCAGAGAATTTCTAGACTGAATTATTCAAATTTCAAGTAGAATCTCTTTTTTCACATTTTTCTTAAAGTAACATTTAAAATATATCCTAAAGTTTCATCAAAATCTAAGACTAGAAGGTTATATATTCTCCTGGTGAATCGACTATTAATCATGTATGATAGTTGATTTGTAACAGAGTTATGATAAATTTAGTATCTGACCTTTACCTTTACTCAAATCTATTCTCTTTTTAAAAAATCTCCAGGCAACAAACTGACTGATATCTCCGACACAAAAAACGGATCTTGATCTAGTACAAACGTTCGGAGGTGACAACAATAACGGTCGAGACGAGTCTTTCAAAGGATCGAGCCGCACATATTCACAGTAGCTTATCCTATTTACGCTAGCTAGAACGCACAGGCACGAATGAACCGCGGCTAATTGGTCGAATCGCTAATTAGCGACGAGGCATCCAGCGAAATGGAATCTTTCTCGGGCACTAATACAACTTCACATGATCCTGTTTGCTCTCTATAAGCTTTAACTTCGTGAGTTTGCTCTGATTCAGAGAGGAAACTAATGCCGGCCGTACAGAATCAGAACATAATTCAAATTCCGAGTTGATATTAAAGAATGTTTCATGATACAGTTTTGTTTTTAGTTAATTAAAATATGGCTTTTATACATAAACTTTGATTTCAAATAAATCTAAGAATCGTTAAATTTCGAATAATATCACGATAGTGCTCTTTGTATCAAATATTAAGGATATAATTTTTGTTATAAAATAACTACTTGAAATAAATAAATAATGATAAAAATCTAGATATCAAAAAGACTCTAGCCGTCAATCGATCTTATTATCGATATCAATTAGTCGTCGAAAAAAGACTTTTATGTTCAACGAAGCCACGAATAGAAAGCCTTTGGAAGAAAATCGGCCAGGCAACAAAGGAAAGAAGAAGCCGAATTCGAATTCGTCGAGGGGGCTTAAAAGGGGAAAAGAATCGCTCGTCAGAGAGTACGAAACAGTCCGGGTAGCTGGCGCAGTAGTGAAATTTCTTTGCCGTAATTAAGGTAAATCCAGGTCAGAGTCAAGTCGCTTTCGAGCATATACCTGCGAAGAAGAAATCGATACTTTACGTCAGTCTTTGTAGCCGTGCAGAGTATTAGGGTCACTTGTAAGCTACGATGTGAGCATAAAAAGATAAAGTAGTAAGTTTCACGCGAGAATATGCTTTATACGCATTATAAGGAGTATAATGGTGAAGCCTTGTCATATTTTTTTAAAATTTACTGTCAATGGGATTGTATGAAAGATATTTCTGATATCACTTAGCATTAAAATTGATATGCATTAATCGCTTCGATTTTCTTCACAATAAAAATTACAGATCCGCAAGAGGTTGAAATTATGATAACACTGCGTTTTTATGAAGAAAATTATTTCATATTTTATTTAATAATTGAAAATTTATTATTTTCGAACAAATATAAAAGATAAGCTAATTCTTTTATCATCCACAACACCATTCTAGGATAACGTTTAAGTCCTTTAACTAAGCTCCGATTACCCACAGATACAATCAAGAATATACAATGACGATACGTGATTATCCCAGCCTAACTTTCCAGTCGAGATCCGTTTGCGAAGTGCGCTCGGCTAGGCGAACAGGTCGATAATCAAATCTGCGTGTAATTGAAATCTGACCCCGAAAAGTGCGGGATTGCGCAAGAGCTACCGCATCGATAAAACCCGATAAAGCCTGGCAGCAGTGTACGTAAAGCCTACCTTAGATATTCAGAAAAAAATGAGAAAAGACCGATTTTCATCGATTGAAACTTATTAGCGGCTAATGCGACGCGAGCAGCGAAAGGAAGAGAAAGAGAGAGAGAGAGAGAGAGTCGATATATCGCTCCCATTAAAACCTTGGCACGCGTTCGCGTCATCCTGTCGATTTACTGAAAGCCCCCCAGCGTAGCTATCAACCTGCTTCGATTCGCTGCTGTCCTTCTCCCCTGACGGTCCAGCTTTCGCAACGACTAACGGCACCAACTTTCCTCTCTTTCTAGTCGGGGTTATGCAGATTGCCCGACCATGACCACGACACATAGTGCCGGCAACTGGAATAAGGGAAAGGTCCATGCTGCACAATGGGCCGGTAAAGAAGCATCTCTTTCTCTCTTCCCCTCTCTCTCTCTCTCTCTCTCTCTCTCTCGGATTCTCTGAAGCTGCGCAGGACAGCACGATTCTCCAGAGAGTGTATCGTGACTCTTCGGTGAACCTGGCGTTGTGATAAGGGAAGACCCCCGTGTGCAGACGGAAGCTGCACCTGCGTCGCCCGGCACAATGGACGAATTTGTCATGTGTCGTCGCTCACGTACGAGCGAGTGGTTCACTAGGTAGAAAGAGGGGAGGAGAGAGAGAGAGAGAGAGAGAGAGAGAGAGAGAGTTAGTAACTGAGAGGTGGGAGGGCGAGCTCTTCGAGTTAATTGGTACAGAGGACGAGCGATGCGCACAATGGATTGGGCAGTACCGCTCGGCCAGCGATGTACATTGGTTTATCGGGAAAAAGAAATGGTTTATGGGGGTTATGGAGAGAGAGAAAGAGGACAATGCAGCATTAAAGGGAGATGAAAAAATTTGGCTTTACAAAGGATCGCTCGAGAGCACGCAGATTTTATGGGCTCTCTGTGGTCTACTGTGCTATCGATCCGTTTCTTTTTTTTGTAAAAGGTGAATACGATTTAATTAGCAAAGAAGATAATAAATGTAATCGTTATCGAAATGTTGCTTATATAGAAAGAATATTAAAAATGTATAATTCAGGAACTAAACAGGAGCCAGTGAATAAAGTCGTTTAGTCATCATAATTACTTAAAACTTCAATCTAAATGAGAATATTAATATTTAATAATTCTTTAAGTTTTTTTTTATAAATTAAGAATTTGAAGAGTAATTATAATTAAACGATTAACTCTTTGTAATACTATCACGAGCTTTGCGATCCGAATTAGTTGCATCACCAGTGTGACAGCAAAACCAAAGCGGATAATCGCTATCCCAAAAACTACCGAATCCTATTAGGGGTTACATATCTGGATCATGCTCCTGCGTCTCCAATAAGGCAAAGAGAATTCTGAATACGTATAATGCACATCATTTCGCATTCCGTGTCGCTCAATATCCAATCAATCCAGCGACGTATAAGCGAAAAGGTTAACCATTACCATTCAATTTCCATTCAAAATACATTTTTAATTTTAATAAATTTTAGTTAATTTCTTTTAATTTGAAGAGCACAAGTGATTCTAAAAACTTTCATGAAGCGTTATGGTACCATAGAACCATGATTCAACTTAAAATTTTTATTCATTTGCTTATCAAATTAAAGTTTGAGAAAGATAAAAGCTAATATATCGGTAGTGGTTTTTAAATTTTAACACTTTTTATTGAAATTAAAATTACATTTGTGATACCAGTAGGTATATGGTTTAATGCTCTAACCAGTCTATATTTGCCTTTGTAATAGAAAATGCCGAATAGCCCGGCTATAACGAGTAAGCTCAAACTAGACACACAGTCGTCGACGCCGGCGGGAAGGAACGACGCGGATTTATCGGACACTAACATACTGAAGCCCCCAAACCGTAACTGTTAAAGCCGGTGCATTCGGTGCTTACCTTGCGCGATTGTTTTGATTATTGCCGGTCGTATTAATTGAAATTGTGAGTCTAGCACTCGAGGGGCTTAGTATGCCAGTTTGCCTCATGTCATTTTTGTAACAGAGATTTCGCTCTCTTTGATTCGCAAGGCTAGCCATCTTGGCAATTTTTTCTCAAAGATTTAATTAACTTATCTTTCTTATATAAATAAAGATTAAAAAAAGGCAAGATAAAGATGTGTTTTGAAGTATTTAGAATTAAAAAACAGTATTTAGTAAATTTCTGTATGAATCAACGAATGATTTTGTGCATGCATTTGGGCATCCACATGCGTGTGCGCGTATGCGTCGTTCTTTAACTCTGAACCTATTTTACCTATTTTAAGCAATAAATTTTTTGTTAGAATTTAGTTAAAGAAAATAGCGAGAAAATATTTTTTTATTTTATTTTACATGAATTATTTTGATTTTTGGACACTATTTTAATTTTAAGTGTTCAGTTATTCAGATTTTTTGGGTGTTATGCACATTATAATAAAATTCAATTGATTTCAAGGACCATCGAATTATTGTTTATCCTAAAAAAGAAAGGTTTAAAGTGCACATGACGTCACGGATGCTTTTTACAATCGTATTTTTAATTATTGTAGTATATTAATATAATGATCTAAAAGAAAATTCGTGTCTAATAATTTTCGAAAATCAGCAAACAGAAATTATTGGAATTTAAATAAAAATTGAGGTAAATGTATATTTGTCAAGATAGTGTTGATAGATTGATTGGACAAAAGTTATAACAATAACATACTATTTGAATAAAAAGAAATTTGATAGAGAGATAGCAAAACTCGTTTTAACAAATTTGTATTTAAACTTGAATTATGTTTAATATAAAGAATTTATAATTTATCGCAAAAGCACTAATAAAAATTAAAGCTTTAACCTAAATTTTAACAGTTAAAAAAAAGTTGTTCAGAATGCGTGACCTTTACTTTTAGAAGAAACAAATAAATGATAATTTCTTCATATTTTTATTTTTGACAATTTATGTGCCTTGACTATAATTAATTTTTCTGCCTATTTTTCTTTTAATCCTATTCTTTCTAAACTCTAACTTTTCCTCCATTTTCTTTATCATATTATTTTTTCACCCCTTCCCCTCTTTCTATCCCTCACTCTCTTTATCTTCCGTCAAGATAACAAACTGACCGACGCGGTGGTGAGCGCGAGCCCCCCAGTAATTGGTCATTAGAAGAAACTCGTTGTTCCCGTCCGGGAGAAAGAGAGGGGGAAGAGAACCAGTGAACCAAGATTTTTAACGCTAAAAGGGCCTTTGCACGTTCCTTCTTTCTTTCCCTTCTGCTTCCCTTTTTTACTTTAAGCGAATAACCGTACTTGAACCTTTTTACCAGCGGGGGCCTCCCCAGGCAAACGGATTGTTGGGTACTTTTGGGGAGAGGAATGGAGAGAAGGAGAGAAAGAGAGACATGGAGAGAGGGAAGAGAGAACAGTCACTCCTTTGTTTTATTTTTTGGCCGTCTATTATGTGCCTGTTGTACCTTTATGAAGGAAAAAAGTTTCCCGGTGCTACTTTGCTACCGGCTAAAATAAAGTTCAAAGGGAATTAACGTAATAGTGGTTAGAAGAATTGTAACTTTTTAGCGACTTTTTGCAGATTTACACTTTTATATTTAGTATGCTCAAGGTTTTCAATGCCAACCATATTATTGTAAGTTTCTATTCTTTGTTTTGGCTTTTAAAGTTTTTAAAAGAACTTGTTCAACCTATTAATTTATTGTGCCAAAGATTTCTAACATTAGCTTTTGTGAAATTCTTCCTTGGACTTTTTAAAAATATCGTCTTTAATTGAATAATTTATTTATTATATAAAATGTAAGTGTTGCATTAATAGTATATTATGTACCAAGGGCGTAAAGTGAGCTTTTATAGACCGAGTGTGGCATTTGCAGTACGAGTCAAGGC